>CAUJGY010000024.1:0-50000 GCA_963170745.1 Phymatocera aterrima | reverse complement strand
AAGAGTTAGATCTGTATTACCCCTAGATAATCTAGCCAAGAAGATCCTCCTGCTTCGATCATAAATATTATACTCATAAGATAATTACTCACTAAAATAGATTCCTTTTACTATACTAGTTATTACAGACAGAACTCTGTTGATATCAGCAGCAGTCACTCAATCCATCACGGATAAATTACCGACAATAGAGGTTGACATTACCAATAGAAAGGTAATCCATATATGCATGGAACACTGTAATACTTTTGCGTATTCGGTGATAACTACTATATGTTCATTTCGAAACACAACATAATATAAATTCTACCAGACCCAACATATGATATTATAAATAAACTATTAACTCATATTGTTACCATAAACATATTCTATAATATAATTCAACAGCAAACCGATGATCGAATGTTCACACTTATAAATTCCATATCCTTGAACAATATTTGATATCTAAACACTGACATTCAATCATTGTCCCGCTGGAATATAATTAATACCAATATTATATTATCAACTACAAGTAACAGCATATAACTATGCGTATTCATGTATACGACATGGTATATACTTATACCTTTATATATATATATTATGTATTAAGAGATTTGATTATTACTGTCATAAACTATCAGAATATGCTTTGACTAAGATGTTATAGGAATCTCGAAACGAGCAAAACCCTAAACACAAATTAACTTGATTCAATATAAAATACTATTGACCTTATATGGAAATCAAAAGGAACACAGGAATCGTGAATAAGAAAAGTTAAGCAATAATATAGAAATTACGAATAGGAAGGTACACAATATAGGAAACCACGATTTCCGCACGGTAAAAGAACCAGGAACGATAACCACATATAGAAAAGAGGCCACTGACGCAATTCTTATAAAAGATGATATCTTAGATCCATAAAAGGCAATATCCTGTAAAATAATGAACAAGTGCACACGACACTAATCTTCCACCACCATAGAAATTACCAAGCCTCGCCCAGATTACAAAACTATAAAAAGGCAAGACAATTGACGATCAGCGCGTTGAGACCGGTGCGTTAAGAGCGCGTTAAGATGGTATGTTAAAAGAGCGTTAAGATGGTATGTTAAAAGAGCGTTAAGATGGTGTGTTAAAAGAGCGTTAAGAATATGTGTTAAGAAAGTTGAGAGTGTTAAGCAAAAGCTAAGAGCTAAGTATCAAGCATCAATTGTTAAATGTATTGAAGATTGTCATTAAGATAATATCAGAGTACTAAAACACATCAAAGATTATCAGAGTAACATTAGACGATTAAATTCAAAAGACGACATTAAACTGGAACCATTTAAGTATATTTTCTAAAAGTATAAAATCACAACGAAACATATTCCTGATTTTACCTTAGCGCCCTAGTTGTTCAGAATACTTCAAAATACTTCTTTCAATTAAACAACTAGTAAAACTTATTCAAAGCATATTTCTAAATCAAAGTTAATCTTTATAATTACTACATTATATCTTTTCTACTTATAAACTATCACGTATATTATATCAATAAATCAAAGTGTTAATGACTCTCGTTTCACATTAAATAATCCAATTCATAATCCTGAGTTCGCCTCATCAACTTCAGTCAACGGCAGAATCCTCAAGGTAAGACAAATCAAATCCAGATAATAAAATGATCCTTTCTCTTGAATCAACGCAGTCATAATTTCCATAATAGAGGAAATTCCCCAAGTATCATTGAATTTCTAACTTGTCCAGTGTACTTCAGTACTTAGTCGGTAATTGGTGACCCACAACTACTGATTGTGCGTCTGGGTAGTTCATTGCGATGTTTCTGGTAGTAATGTGCTAGTTACATTTCACGAACGTCCGATCCGACGTCACAATAGTGTAACATCCGACCGGAATACCACTACCATTTTTCACTAAATAATAATGTACGACTAAAATAACTATACGATTCAAGTAAGAGAATCTCATGGTAGAAATTCACCTTAATATATTTTTACGTCTAACTTTTCAAGAGTTAGATCTGTATTACCCCTAGATAATCTAGCCAAGAAGACCCTCCTGCTTCGATCATAAATATTATACTCATAAGATAATTACTCACTAAAATAGATTTCTTTTACTATACTAGTTATTACAGACAGAACTCTGTTGATATCAGCAGCAGTCACTCAATCCATCACGGATAAATCACCGACAATAGAGGTTGACATTACCAATAGAAAGGTAATCCCATATATGCATAGAACACTGTAATACTTTTGAGTATTCGGTGATAACTACTATATGTTCATTCCGAAACACAACATAATATAAATTCCACCACACCCAACATACGATATTATAAATAAACCATTAACCCATATTGTTACCATAAACATATTCTATAATATAATTCAACAGCAAACCAATGATCGAATGTTCACACTTATAAATTCCATATCCTTAAACAATATTTGATATCTAAACACTGACATTGAATCATTGTCCCGCTGGAATATAATTAATACCAATATTATATCATCAACTACAAGTAACAGCATATAACTATGCGTATTCATGTATACGACATGGTATATACTTATACCTTTATATATATATATTATGTATTAAGAGATTTGATTATTACTGTCATAAACTATCAGAATATGCTTTGACTAAGATGTTATAGGAATCTCGAAACGAGCAAAACCCTAAACACAAATTAACTTGATTCAATATAAAATACTATTGACCTTATATGGAAATCAAAAGGAACACAGGAATCGTGAATAAGGAAAGTTAAGCAATAATATAGAAATTACGAATAGGAAAGTACACAATATAGGAAACCACGATTTCCGCACGGTAAAAGAACCAGGAACGATAACCACATATAGAAAAGAGGCCACTGACGCAATTCTTATAAAAGATGATATCTTAGATCCATAAAAGGCAATATCCTGTAAAATAATGAACAAGTGCACACGACACTAATCTTCCACCACCATAGAAATTACCAGGCCTCGCCCAGATTACAAAACTATAAAAAGGCAAGACAATTGACGATCAGCGCGTTAAGATGGTGTGTTAAAAGAGCGTTAAGATGGTGTGTTAAAAGAGCGTTAAGATGGTGTGTTAAAAGAGCGTTAAGATGGTGTGTTAAAAGAGCGTTGAGATCGGTGCGTTAAGAGCACGTTAAGAATATACGTTAAGATCGTGTTAAGAAAGTTAAGAGTGTTAAGCAAGAGCTAAGAGCTAAGTATCAAGTATCAATTGTTAAATGTATCGAAGATTGTCAATAAGATAATATCAGAGTACTAAAACACATCAAAGATTATCAGAGTAACATTAGACGATTAAATTCAAAAGACGACATTAAACTGGAACCATTTAAGTATATTTTCTAAAGTATAAAATCACAACGAAACATATTCCTGATTTTACCTTAGCGCCCTAGTTGTTCAGAATACTTCAAAATACTTCTTTCAATTAAACAACTAGTAAAACTTATTCAAAGCATATTTCTAAATCAAAGTTAATCTTTATAATTACTACATTATATCTTTTCTACTTATAAACTATCACGTATATTATATCAATAAATCAAAGTGTTAATGACTCTCGTTTCACATTAAATAATCCAATTCATAATCCTGAGTTCGCCTCATCAACTTCAGTCAACGGCAGAATCCTCAAGGTAAGACAAATCAAATCCAGATAATAAAATAATCCTTTCTCTTGAATCAACGCAGTCATAATTTCCATAATAGAAGAAATTCCCCAAGTATCATTGAATTTCTAACTTGTCCAGTGTACTTCAGTACTTAGTCGGTAATTGGTGACCCACAACTACTGATTGTGCGTCTGGGTAGTTCATTGCGATGTTTCTGGTAGTAATGTGCTAGTTACATTTCACGAGCGTCCGATCCGACGTCACAGAAATTTTATGGTGCATCGGCCGGGAAACCAAACATTATTTACGCGAATAACTTTTTGTGACGCATGTAATGACCGATGGACACTAAGGAGATTCGATGATCAAACCCGTAAAATCCTACTCAAAAGTAACAAAGTCACAAGTATCTATCTATCATACTGACCAAAGTCATGCACTTTCATCCAAAATACAAGTAAATGTCAGCTAACCAGAAGAAATTTGCTCCCCTAATTCATACTCCTCCTACTCAAAAGGGTATACCACAAGTAATAACAGAAAGTACAGCAAGTTCTGTCACACCCACCCCAAGTCCGCGAGTCACCCGAGCATCTACTAGTACGCTTGGTACACAATTATTTGAAGGAGATTTAGACCAGCTCAACGCAACAAAAAAGGCGAAACCACAGCACTTCAAACCAGAATCTGAGTTCACAAATTCCAAAGTTCAAGAAGTAAAAGAAGTTCGTATCATGCCAGACGAAAATAATTCAGGAGCATCTGCCCCTGCAGTCGTATCCAATACATTTATTCCCATCAAAGACGCGTTAGAAGCAGTCCCAATATTCGATGGTGATCCATCACAAGTCCGCGCTTTCGTTCAAGGATGCAGAGATGCACGAGATATGGTACCCCCTCAAATAGAATCAAACCTCGCGCGAATCATACGTAATAAAATAAAGGGAGCCGCGCGACGTGTTCTGGAAAACGAACAATTCAATACTATCGATGAGTTGACTTCACGAGTTAATGACATATATGGTCCAGTAAAATCAGTAAATTTATGCCATGGCGAATTAGGTGGAATATTTCAGAAGAAAAACGAAGATATCGTTACATACGCAGCGCGGGTACGCGAAGCGATATCAGATATCCTCCAAGCTTTCAAACAAGAGCAACGGACCGACAATTTCGAAGCATTCAAAAATAATACAGAAGCAGACGGTAAATCAGCATTCTTACGCGGATTAAAACCAGAAATTGACGGGAAAATTCCAATTATTCCAAGTACGTTTAAAGAACTCGTAGATGAAGCACGAAAAATTGAAAAACAGGAAGAAATCAAACTTCAACTGAGACGCGGAGAGCAATCACACAAAATTTCAGAAGCTAAAGTCAATTACGCACAAGCCCAACCCCGTAGTTGTACAATCTGTGGGAAGCAAAACCATGAGACACGAGATTGTCGATCCAATAATACTAATAACAATAGAAACCCTCGCGATCAAATCCAAAATCCTAATTACTTGAGTAGAAATAATCAAAATCCAAGAGAACAACTTTCAAATCAATATCCACCGCGAAATAACAATAATTCCAGAGGACAGTATCCTTATCAAAATAATCAAGCAAACTACTCTCCTCGTAATCAATATAATGCCGGAAACCGTTATTCAAATCAACAACGCGACCAACGAACTCGTCAACCGCAATCACGGGTACAACCACGTTATGATGGAAGCATAACGCGAGACTCTGGACAAGTCGTAAACCGAGTTATGTGTCGCTACTGTAAGCATCACGGTCATACTATAAATGAATGTCGTAAGAAACAAACAAATGATCGGCACTATCAAGAGCTACGTGACAACCGACCGGCTTACCAGGAAAACTCGAGAGGTTCTCCGAATACCGGCGCGAATTTGGAAACCGCATCGAGACCCAACCGCGCTATAACCATCGCACAGAGCACTCCCCTGGAGGAAGAATAGAATCATTCAAAATCAAGAGCCGCGATGTAAATTCAACTCATTCTTCTCAAAATTCTAAAAAATTTTTCTCACAAATTCCAATGTCAAAAGAAGACACTGACAGATATATAGCAAAATTATTAAATACATTTACAAGTTCAAGATGCGTAACTACGATCCCATCGATAGAGATCAGAGCAGAAGAATTGCGAAATCCCAGTACTCTCATGTTGGACACCGGATCCGACCTCAATCTTATAAAAATTAATTGCGTCAAACCAGAAATTGAAATAAATGAGAATAAAAAGTACAAATTAAGCGGAATCGCAGGCGCAGATATCAAAACGTTAGGAGAAATTCCCATAAAAGTAGAAGGGACGTAGAGTAAATTCCATATTATCCCAGAAAATTCGTCTTTCCCACAAAACGGTGTGATAGGTTCAGAATTTTTTTCCGACAACGATGCTGAGATCAATTATGAAAAAGAATGGCTAGAGTTCGGTACCACACGCATTCCATTTACGAATCAGGAAGGTATTACGACTTCGTTTGCAATGCAGCAAGGCAACTGCAGTAGCTTCACGGAAATTGAGACCGATATAGAAAATCTACTAGGTACACATGTAGAACAAAACGGTAATCTCAGTTATACAGAGCCCGAATTTAGCAAGCAATCATCAAAATCCTCGACGGGGGAAGATTGTAGCAAAAATTTGGATTCAGTATTCGTAATTCCATCGAGAACACAAGTTGGCATCTGTGTTAACCTCGTACAATCTGATTTATCCCAAGGGTACTTACCGCTCATAGATGTAGGTCCGGGCGTATATTTAGGTAATGCAATAGTATGTAACCGAAACAATAAAGCGTATCTTTATGCGATCAACACATCAAGCACGGAGAAGAGACTAAGCATACCGCCTCAAAAATTAGAAGAAGTAAGTGACTCGACAGAATTTCCAATGTCAATTAATCCAGATGAAATGAATCAAAGAAGCAAAGTATATAATCCTGAAAACAAAATTGAAGCTAAAATAAATCCAAAACTTGTAAGGTGTAAGACCCAGGAAGGCATCCCGAACCAAAACGAAATAAAACTTGTAAGGTGTAAGACCCAGGAAGGCATCCCGAACCAAAACGAAACAAAACTTGTAAGGTGTAAGACCCAGGAAGGCATCCCGAACCAAAATAAAACAAAACTTGTAAGGTGTAAGACCCAGGAAGGCATCCCGAACCGAAATAAAACAAAAATTGCAAGGTGTAAGACCCACGAAGGCATCCCCATCCAAATGAATTCAAAAAAGCTAACTAGCCAGCGAAAAATTGGCAACGAAATCCAAAATACTCATAAAAGTCTAAATAAGAAGCCCGAAAATGGGAACGAAGTTAGAATAAAGGAGTATCAAAAACTTGCAAGTAAGAATAAAAATCAAAACGAAAGAAATACAATGAACAATTTAATGAAATATAGGAAAATCACTACAGAAGAAAAAATATCCGATAACCCCCAGCGACTCCAAAGAAGGGAAAATACAATGGAACAAATCCAAACGGAAAAGGAAGGAAATGAAATTAAACAAATCCAAGAAGGAAAAGAAATATATGATTAATTGAGAAAAACTCAAAAACAAGAAGAAGAAAAAACAAGCGATAATTCAATAAAAGGCCTGCAGGAAGATGAAATATACGACGATCCAATCAAAATCCAAGCCAAAGAAATACTAAATTTGGAAGCAAATGATGAGAATAAAAATACGAAAAATGAAGAGATGAACAAAGAAATGATTGACATATTCATTGTAAACAAGGATACCAAAACTTATGGAAGGTTAAACGATAAGAAAGCCTTGATCACCCCTAATCTTTTTATGATTACGCAGAGTAAATTCAACTTAACCAACGCTAGGTTAGAAACATTAAAATCACTCTTACGCTTAGAGCATATAAACACGGAAGAAGAACGCAGTATCAACGAACTAATAAGAAATCATGCAGATATTTTCTATATACCGGGAGACATATTAGGAAGTACAAACGTAACAAAGCACAAAATAATTACAACGGATGAACAGCCAATAAATACCAAACAATACCGGTATCCTCCAATACATAAAGAAGAAATACAAAAACAAGTCGGAGAATTATTAGATTCCGGAATAATTCAACCATCAACCTCTTCGTATAACTCTCCATTGTGGATAGTACCTAAAAAACCAGATTCTAAAGGAAATAAAAGATGGCGCATGGTTATAGATTATAGATCCCTCAACGAGAAAACTTTAGGAGACGCATATCCTCTACCTAACATAACAGATATGCTAGATCAACTAGGTGGCGCAAAATATTTTTCAGTATTCGATTTAGCTTCCGGTTTTCATCAGATTCAAATGGACGAAAAAGACAAGGGTAAAACAGCATTCACAACACCTTATGGTCACTACGAATTCAATAGAATGCCATTTGGACTCAAAAACGCACCTGCGACTTTCCAACGTCTAATGGACCAAGTATTAACAGGATTGCAGGGAATAGAAATGTTCGTATACCTTGATGACATTGTAATATATGCAGATTCATTAGAAGGCCATGAAATAAAATTCAATAAATTAGCCGAAAGATTAAGAAATACCAACTCAAAACTCCAGCCTGATAAATGTGAATTTTTAAAACGCGAAGTCGGATATCTCGGTCACGTTATCGGTAAAGACGGAGTCCGACCAGATCCCAAGAAACTAGAAGCAGTAGAATCATTCCCACGACCCAGAACGCAGAGAAATATTAAACAATTTTTAGGACTAGCTGGATATTACAGACGTTTCATCAAAGATTTTTCAAAGATTCCAAAACCTCTTTCCAATTTATTAAAAAAGGACTCGATTTTTATATGGTCAAGTGAACAACAAACCGCATTCGAAACTCTCAAAACGATGCTATGTAGACAACCCATACTTCAATATCCAGATTTTACACGTCCATTCGTCGTAACCACGGACGCCTCACATTTTGCTATCGGTGGTATAATCAGTCAAGGACAAATTGGTAAAGACTTGCCGATTTCCTACGTATCTAGAGTTCTGCTCGGTGCAGAATTAAATTACTCAACAATTGAAAAAGAATTATTGGCCATAGTATACAGCGTTCAATACTTCAGACCTTATCTATACGGAAGGAAGTTCACTTTAGTAACGGACCACAAACCTCTAGTCTGGTTGCATTCAGTCAAAGATCCTACCTCACGATTATTACGATGGAAAATTAAATTAGCCGAATACGAATATGAAGTCGTATACAAAGCTGGTAAAACTAACGTAAACGCAGACGCTTTGTCTAGAAACCCCGTTAGAACTCAAATACTAACACTAAGCTGTAAAAATGCTGCGAAGATTGAAACCCCAACGGACTCAGATTACAGCACCGCAGGGACGCAAGATAACGGGCGTATCGTAACGACCGACGGTAGCTTGTCAACCCAAAAGGGAAACTGTGTTTTCTTTATAACGTTGAACAATAACCCCTGTGATGACGGAGCTCGAGATTTAAGAATTACTGGCCAATTACCACAATATACGGACTTAACCTTGGGAAGAGCCAGAGTATTAGAAGTAAGAGATAAACGCTTCATAGGGTTACCGATCAAAGAAACTAAGAACACCCAGTTGGATAAAGAAACCCTTGAAGAAAGTCTAAAATCACTATTAGATACAGTACTTGAATTCCAGCTAGACGCAATTACGTTAGCTAGGACCTCGCGAATAGAAGGCATAGAGTGGAAAGATGTTATTAGTCTAATTCGAAGAATCTTCTCCGATAACCCATGCAAGATAATAATTTGTGACTACCCAAGCGTAGACCCTAACAATAACTCGGATATACGAAATGCAGACGTAGCAAGATATGACGACGAAAGTGAAACGATAACACAAGATCCAAAAACAAAAGACGTATCTCACATGACGGATACTTCCGATGACGAAGATTCATCAAATGAGGAAGATAATGATGCACGTGAAAGTATCATAGATCTGACGGATACAGCAACAAAAAATCCAGCACGCCAATCGAAAATTATTATGCTACGAGACAATATCACTACTAAAAAGGGAACAATGGTATGGTTTGCCGACGAGAACGGAAAACCAATAGACTCAGGTGGAAAATTATTATTCGAACGAAATAAAGCAGTAAACCTCGGTAGAGCTAGAATTGCAAAAGGAGAAACTTGGTACAAAAGGAGAAAATCAAGGAAACAATTTATCATCATATTAGCAGACGAAGACGATAGAGAAACCCAATTGATAAACGCATTTCTAGAACTCAAAACCCTAATACAACAATCAAACACGACAGCGATCTATTTTTCCGAAACTAAAGAAGGTATCAACGAAATACCATGGAAGACAATCTTTAACCTAATCCGAACCACATTTACTAACGAACCAGTCAAAATCCTAATTTGCTTGAACCAAATCGCCGAACCGCCAGAATCGGAACGCTTGGCTATCATCGAGGAAGCCCACGCATCCGCTATAGGTGGACATAAAGGCGTCACAAAAACCTATAGTCGTATTAAACAAAACTTTTATTGGAAAAATTTAAAAGAAGATATTCAAAAATATATACTACAATGCGTCAGCTGTCAGAAGAAAAAGTTAGTACGAGTAAAAACTAAACAACCGATGGTTATAACCGACACCTCTACCACGGCATTCGATAAAATATCAATGGATATTGTAGGCAAACTCCCAACAACGAAAAATGATTATTCATACCTATTAACTATGCAAGATAACCTCACCAAATATTCTTTAGCTATACCATTGAAGCGAGCAGATGCGCAAGAAATCGCTGAAGCTTTTGTTAAGAAATTTATTTGTCAACACGGAGCACCCAGAGCCGTATTAACTGATCAGGGACAAGCCTTCATAGGCAATCTCCTTAAAGCAATAGCAAAATACTTTAAAATCCAGCAATGCAAAACAACTGCTTTCCATCCCCAATCAAACGGTTCATTAGAAAGATCTCACCATGTATTAGTAGAATATTTAAAACACTTCATTGAAGATAAACAAGATTGGGATAATTGGATCGAATTAGCTATGTTCTCATACAATACAAGTACGCATGAAGCTACTAAATACACACCGTTCGAATTAGTCTATGGAAGGATAGCACGGACACCTTCGAGTCATATTCCAACCAATAATGAAATTAGATCATATAACGAATATATATCCGATCTATTAGACACATTCCATAACATTAGGTCAGACGCGAAAGAAAATTTGGAAAACGCAAAAATGAGATAAGATGGCGATTCGCCGAATCCATCAACGATTTACAAATTACCACTACTAAGACCACAACCAACTTACGAACTTAAATCCATATGGGACATACCATAAAAGACCATGACTCATTGAAACTACAAGGAACAAACGAATATATGAACTAAATAATTAAAAGTCATTTTATATACTTACCGTAACGCCACCAAGTAAACCCCTGAAATAAATCCTACACACAATAATAAAATTTTATTAAAATCACTCTCCTAACCCATATCGGCACGCGAATCCAGTGCTCGTAAGACTCATAATCAATTCATGAATTTAAATGTTCAGAAGCGCACATTAGACATACTACAATCAAAGAAATACAAATATGTATATGCTAAATAACGAGATTGATTGATCCAAACTTCGACAATTATAACAGATTATGTTACAGGCAAAGAAAATTAACTATACAATCGGGACTTGCGAACTTCATGACCAAAAACGCAAGGGATTATCAGGCCCTAAGCAAAATGCTATAGCCCTCGCCTTGTGGCTACGTCAACGACAACTCCCACAACTTGGTACTAATTCCTTCCAGACGCTAGCGATTAATACATCTCAACCTAGTACATCCCAAACACTTGAAACTTCTCGACCCGATCCTATAACCAGACCTGAAATCAAAAATCGCAATCATCAAATCCTCGAGCTTCTACATACCCTAATGACTGTCATCAAAAATCTACCAAATTAACAAAAGAAGACTCCCGTTCTTGAAAACGAAAATTAACATGTTAACCACGTTAGTCGAATTTGGACGATACACGTGAATGTTCTTTATAATGCTTATTTTCCATTATAATATTTCATTAACCCTAACACATTAGACTAACACGTACGCTATAACCAAGGAAATATTACTAATCTGTATTCATGCATGCATATCGAGAAAACGAACAACCAACTAATTCATTAACCAGTTCTAAAATCTATTAAAGATCCCTGATATAATCACCTGTATTGTACTCTAATCTAATAATAATCATCTGTAGAACAGAGATGATAAAGAGAAGGGATTATTATAAATTCTTACAATCAAGCCAAACTAATTAAATTCTTTTCTCTCTCCATCAGAGAACTCTAGCATGGGTAATAAACCAATTAGCTTCCTTATCGGAATATTGTGGCTAACCAAAATTGGTCATTCCATGATTGCTTACGATTGTGGATCTGATACTATGAACCTAACGACAGTATCACTGCTAGAAATAGGATCGTGTGACCTACCTAATGTCGAACCAACGGTAACCACCGTAAAAATCCAACCATTACAATTAGGAGATTACTCAGATGTGGAAGTAATCCAATGTAAAGTAGAAATTTTGAGAACAATTTTTTTTTGTGGAATGCACTCTCATATATCAGCTGTCACTAACGGACTTAGAGAATATATCCACCTTGTATCCAAGGAAGAATGTGTAAATATGCATTTATATAAATCATGGAAATTCGGATTTAATGGTATCATCAATTCATTAGAAGCAAATAATACGATATCGAGACCTATCTCATTAGGAGGAACGTCTAATATAGACGGCACTTGCCAAGGAATTCAATACACAGACGAATACGGGACATGGAATAATGTAATTGTCCAAGGTTCCATTAAAATATCCTTGTGGGATTATGTAGCAAAAAATAATCTAAATTCGAATAAAATCATCTTACGTACTGGGACCATTTGCGATTTTGCCAAGGGAAACTGTATAGATAATGAAGACGGAAATACCTTTTGGGAAGTAATACCAAAAGATTCGTGTCACTTTGACCGATATGACGTTCTTTATGAAGGAAAAGGCACAAAAATCCGAAACAAGGATAAAATACAACAAGTCGTATATACATTATCTACACAAGACATCACTTTTGCACTTGTAAAGACAGGACAACAAAATATATGTAGTTATATATTAATCACTACGGAACATCCAAAATTGTTCATTATCGAAAATCCAGTACAGATGACGTTCGCAAAAAAGAAACCAGTTTCAACACACAATTTAGATATATTCACTTATGTAAACTCAAAATTCGTTTACGTAGAAAGACATATAAGGATGCAAATGACAACTCTCTATCAAGATGTACTAACACACAAATGTAAACTTGAACAAGAAGTCCTTAAAAATGCCTTAAGCCTAGCAACACTCACACCAGATGAATTCGCATATCACTTGATGAAAGGCCCAGGTTACATGGCCATGATAGCCGGAGAAGTCATTCATGTATTAAAATGCATACCCGTAGAAGTTAAGATCCGTAAAACGGAAGAATGTTATCAGCAATTACCAGTATATAAAGGAAACGTTAGCATGTTCATATCGCCTAAGAGTCACATGTTATATAAAACTGGAACTCAAATAGATTGTAATCCTTTTATACCTGTAATGTATTATTTAAATGAAAAATGGTACAAACTTACACCCCAACCCACTGAAGGACTTACACCAAAAATAATTCAACCACTGACGACACCAACTTGGACGTACATCAACCCCAGAGATCTAGCAACCAGCGGAATCTATTCGTCCGAAGATTTGGAACGACTACGTGACCACATAATGTTCCCAGTCGAAAGACCTGGATTATTAAACGACGTTGTACGAGGCATGACAGGACACTCGGTCGCTAATCAACACATTTCCATCATGCAATTCTTAGATGACAAAGTTATGAAAACTATAATTGAAAATACTTGGACCAAAATGTGGGGCTGGTTTATAAATTTTGGAACAGCCAGCGCAGGAATGATAGGAATATGGATAAGTTTCAAAGTACTCAAATTTGGCATTGACACCATAATTCACGGGTACGCCATACAAAAAGCATACGGATGGAGTCTCCATATTCTATGCGCAGTGTGGGATTCGGTTACAAACCTACTCCTACACCTTGCAAACCAAGTAAAACCATCATCGGAACATCAGGAAGCACCAACAGCACCTGACGCAGCAATAATAAACGATTTACGCTTATACCCAGAGTCAACTCCAGAAAACGAAATGCCACAGTACCCAACACCAGCTGTTAGAAATGCATCAACAACGACAACACACCACGAAAATTAAAAATAAATAAGAAGCCCTCCGTAAGATCAACAAATTGCTCCAAAACTCAAGAATAATTTCTGTACCTGTTCCCAGGACATGGATCGAACAAAAGAAATCCTGTTCGCCACACGAACTACATTCTCACCATTCGACTACATAAGAATCAGAGGAAACGAAGATACCACAGAGATCGTATCGAACCACCCTCTAGACAGCGAATCCCAACAAATACTCACGCAACTACGTAGACTTGGACATCTTTACGATCAGAGCTATCAAATTCAAACGACGTTATCAATCCATCGAAACCAAACCAGGTTTTATCATAGCATTGGTATGCCAGATAACGCCATTCTACTGATCAGGGAAATATTCCAAAACCATCAAGTTCATGCTGTCATGACAACTCATGGTCAACGAATTATCATCCCCTTCATCACGGAAAACTCAGAAAATCCGACAGATGATGCAATCTAAGATCTAAAAATGAGCAAATCCCAACTCCAAGCAAGCCATTACCAGTGACATCAGTCAAGAAAAGAATGATCGAGCAACAGGCTCGCCATTCTTCAATAAGGAGGGAGGTGTAACATCCGACCGGAATACCACTACCATTTTTCACTAAATAATAATGTACGACTAAAATAACTATACGATTCAAGTAAGAGAATCTCATGGTAGAAATTCACCTCAATATATTTTTACGTCTAACTTTTCAAGAGTTAGATCTGTATTACCCCTAGATAATCTAGCCAAGAAGATCCTCCTGCTTCGATCATAAATATTATACTCATAAGATAATTACTCACTAAAATAGATTCCTTTTACTATACTAGTTATTACAGACAGAACTCTGTTGATATCAGCAGCAGTTACTCAATCCATCACGGATAAATTACCGACAATAGAGGTTGACATTACCAATAGAAAGGTAATCCCATATATGCATGGAACACTGTAATACTTTTGCGTATTCGGTGATAACTACTATATGTTCATTTCGAAACACAACATAATATAAATTCCACCACACCCAACATACGATATTATAAATAAACCATTAACCCATATTGTTACCATAAACATATTCTATAATATAATTCAACAGCAAACCAATGATCGAATGTTCACACTTATAAATTCCATATCCTTAAACAATATTTGATATCTAAACACTGACATTCAATCATTGTCCCGCTGGAATATAATTAATACCAATATTATATCATCAACTACAAGTAACAGCATATAACTATGCGTATTCATGTATACGACATGGTATATACTTATACCTTTATATATATATATTACGTATTAAGAGATTTGATTATTACTGTCATAAACTATCAGAATATGCTTTGATTAAGATGTTGTAGGAATCTCGAAACGAGCAAAACCCTAAACACAAATTAACTTGATCCAATATAAAATACTATTGACCTTATATGGAAATCAAAAGGAACACAGGAATCGTGAATAAGAAAAGTTAAGCAATAATATAGAAATTACGAATAGGAAGGTACACAATATAGGAAACCACGATTTCCGCACGGTAAAAGAACCAGGAACGATAACCACATATAGAAAAGAGGCCACTGACGCAATTCTTATAAAAGATGATATCTTAGATCCATGAAAGGCAATATCCTGTAAAATAATGAACAAGTGCACACGACACTAATCTTCCACCACCATAGAAATTACCAAGCCTCGCCCAGATTACAAAACTATAAAAAGGCAAGACAATTGACGATCAGCGCGTTAAGATGGTATGTTAAAAGAGCGTTAAGATGGTATGTTAAAAGAGCGTTAAGATGGTATGTTAAAAGAGCGTTAAGATGGTATGTTAAAAGAGCGTTAAGATGGTATGTTAAAAGAGCGTTAAGATGGTGTGTTAAAAGAGCGTTAAGAATATGTGTTAAGAAAGTTAAGAGTGTTAAGCAAAAGCTAAGAGCTAAGTATCAAGCATCAATTGTTAAATGTATTGAAGATTGTCATTAAGATAATATCAGAGTACTAAAACACATCAAAGATTATCAGAGTAACATTAGACGATTAAATTCAAAAGACGACATTAAACTGGAACCATTTAAGTATATTTTCTAAAGTATAAAATCACAACGAAACATATTCCTGATTTTACCTTAGCGCCCTAGTTGTTCAGAATACTTCAAAATACTTCTTTCAATTAAACAACTAGTAAAACTTATTCAAAGCATATTTCTAAATCAAAGTTAATCTTTATAATTACTACATTATATGTTTTCTACTTATAAACTATCACGTATATTATATCAATAAATCAAAGTGTTAATGACTCTCGTTTCACATCAAATAATCCAATTCATAATCCTGAGTTCGCCTCATCAACTTCAGTCAACGGCAGAATCCTCAAGGTAAGACAAATCAAATCCAGATAATAAAATAATCCTTTCTCTTGAATCAACGCAGTCATAATTTCCATAATAGAGGAAATTCCCCAAGTATCATTGAATTTCTAACTTGTCCAGTGTACTTCAGTACTTAGTCGGTAATTGGTGACCCACAACTACAGCGTTGTGACGTCGGATCGGACGTTCGTGAAATGTAACTAGCACATTACTACCAGAAACATCGCAATGAACTACCCAGACGCACAATCAGTAGTTGTGGGTCACCAATTACCGACTAAGTACTGAAGTACACTGGACAAGTTAGAAATTCAATGATACTTGGGGGAATTTCTCTATTATGGAAATTATAACTGTGTTGATTCAAGAGAAAGGATTATTTTATTATCTGGATTTGATTTGTCTTACCTTGAGGATTCTGCCGTTGACTGAAGTTGATGAGGCGAACTCAGGATTATGAATTGGATTATTTAATGTGAAACGAGAGTCATTAACACTTTGATTTATTGATATAATATACGTGATAGTTTATAAGTAGAAAAGATATAATGTAGTAATTATAAAGATTAACTTTGATTTAGAAATATGCTTTGAATAAATTTTACTAGTTGTTTAATTGAAAGAAGTATTTTGAAGTATTCTGAACAACTAGGGCGCTAAGGTAAAATCAGGAATATGTTTCGTGGTGATTTTATACTTTAGAAAATATACTTAAATGGTTCCAGTTTAATGTCGTCTTTTGAATTTAATCGTCTAATGTTACTCTGATAATCTTTGATGTGTTTTAGTACTCTGATATTATCTTATTGACAATCTTCGATACATTTAACAATTGATACTGGATACTTAGCTCTTAGCTCTTGTTTAACACTCTTAACACGATCTTAACACATATTCTTAACGTGCTCTTAACGCACCGATCTCAACACTCTTTTAGCATACCATCTTAACGCTCTTTTAACACACCATCTTAACGCTCTTTTAACACACCATCTTAACGCTCTTTTAACACACCATCTTAACGCGCTGATCGTCAATTGTCTTGCCTTTTTATAGTTTTGTAATCTGGGCGAGGCTTGGTAATTTCTATGGTGGTGGAAGATTAGTGTCGTGTGCACTTGTTCATTATTTTACAGGATATTGCCTTTTATGGATCTAAGATATCATCTTTTATAAGAATTGCGTCAGTGGCCTCTTTTCTATATGTGGTTATCGTTCCTGGTTCTTTTACCGTGCGGAAATCGTGGTTTCCTATATTGTGTACTTTCCTATTCGTAATTTCTATATTATTGCTTAACTTTCCTTAATCACGATTCCTGTGTTCCTTTTGATTTCCATATAAGGTCAATAGTATTTTATATTGGATCAAGTTAATTTGTGTTTAGGGTTTTGCTCGTTTCGAGATTCCTACAACATCTTAATCAAAGCATATTCTGATAGTTTATGACAGTAATAATCAAATCTCTTAATACATAATATATATATATATAAAGGTATAAGTATATACCATGTCGTATACATGAATACGCATAGTTATATGCTGTTACTTGTAGTTGATGATATAATATTGGTATTAATTATATTCCAGCGGGACAATGATTGAATGTCAGTGTTTAGATATCAAATATTGTTTAAGGATATGGAATTTATAAGTGTGAACATTCGATCATTGGTTTGCTGTTGAATTATATTATAGAATATGTTTATGGTAACAATATGGGTTAATGGTTTATTTATAATATCGTATGTTGGGTGTGGTGGAATTTATATTATGTTGTGTTTCGAAATGAACATATAGTAGTTATCACCGAATACTCAAAAGTATTACAGTGTTCTATGCATATATGGGATTACCTTTCTATTGGTAATGTCAACCTCTATTGTCGGTAATTTATCCATGATGGATTGAGTGACTGCTGCTGAGATCAACAGAGTTCTGTCTGTAATAACTAGTATAGTAAAAGGAATCTATTTTTGTGAGTAATTATCTTATGAGTATAATATTTATGATCGAAGCAGGAGGATCTTCTTGGCTAGATTATCTCGGGGTAATACAGATCTAACTCTTGAAAAGTTAGACGTAAAAATATATTAAGGTGAATTTCTACCATGAGATTCTCTTACTTGAATCGTATAGTTATTTTAGTCGTACATTATTATTTAGTGAAAAATGGTAGTGGTATTCCGGTCGGATGTTACAACGCTATCGTAATAACGAGCAATCGATTTGTGTAGCAGTAATCGCATGACGATGATTTGAAACAGAATAATCGATCGTGGACAACAAGAAAAAAGATGGCTATACGCATGGCCTGTCAGAATAGCTGCAACCGTACGTGTCAAACTACGAGTCAAGTAATATTATTAAATAAATGATTGCACTGTGTTACTTCCGTAGAAAGATTCGTGTAATAAAATTTGAATGACATTGTTGAGTGAATATCAGTGACACGACCGATGATTTGGTTGCCTTATAAAATTTTAGCCTACACAAACGTGATTTTACAGGTAGGTTAGCTTCACCCGGAATGTGGTGCTGTTTTTATGATATTATTATTTCATACTACATTGTGAAAAAATAAGAATAGGTGTATATGAAAAGATACGTTTGAGTAAGATTAACCATTATAATTTTCAATAAACGAACTTTTCATACACACTCACCTCACTCAGAGTTTTAATACGTAAAAAATTGATTAATATTTTTATGAATTTTAAATAATAAATATTATGGTGTTCGAAGCTCGATTTATTTATATGTACTTATGTTTACTGTACAGAAATCGCCAACCTCAATCAGTGATGATACACAGTGAAACACTTGTAATGTCGGGATGAATTTTAATCTGTGGAGTGAAGCTCAGGAAGGAAAGGAGGAAAGGAAGAAGCATGGAATTATAAAATATGGGATACAAAATTGAGAAAATGTTTAGCACGCTGTAGAGCGGCGTACGTAGAGGAGACCCTAAATGTGAAACTCAAAAACGGTACTCGTGCCCGCCAAGTAGGTTCGATTAATAAAAATATTCTTTGTGAATGTCGTATAATGTAAACTTTTGAGTAATTCGTTATTACTTGGCGATTTGTTTGATTTCACTACCTAGACGTGCGGAAGTTTTTGAGTTGATTATGGCTTGACTTGGTCATCTTTTATCATTTCACGACTTTTAACGTACTCAGTTTTTGTCTTTTTTTTTTTTTTACACTCAGGACAGAGAGGGCTCGCATCACCGAAAATTGTGACTGCGTATGTCCGCTACACCGGTGAGCATTCTCCCTCCTCATCACCGGTATATGTAGCTAGAACGATGCGTTTATGCACGCCATAGAGTGTCGGCGGAAACCCCCCCTCATCCTGAAAAAAACGTCTAAAAGCAGAGGGCCGCTCACAACTCGTGGGGTGATTACGCATTAAAAATATCAAAATTTAATCTGGTGAACGCAACTTATAATAGCTGGCTATCATGATTCCAAAAACATCGCGGAATGTAATGGCCCTTGTAGAATTTACGGATAGTATAATTCACGTGTGCAAACTCTCAGATATAAATGTAACCAAACAAGGATCTCATGCCGTTAGATACAAAGATCGCAAAAAATATGCTGCACGTGTTTTAATTCTAAGCGGTAAGTTGAACACTAAAAATATCTTTCAGAAACTATGTAAGATTATTATTAGAATGGCTTAATTATAAAAGTGTTGCCGAAGTCTGACTTTCATTTCCACAATTAATAGCTAATCTTGCACTACTGACTGAAGTACAACAGCATCTTGAGGATGATTTACCGGACGTCTACCTCGGGAAATTGACGTACACGGGCACACATTTATCTGGGTCTCAGGTGTTGCAGCAAGCTAAAAGCAGTATAGAAGGTAAATCGAATCAGGATTTCCATCCCTACTCTCGAGACAGATTCCTTATAAAATTACAACACGAAACTTTTTTAACTCAAGATTGAAATAATTGAAAATTTTTGAGTCGTGAGCTTTTGTAGTTGACTAATTATATATAGCGGGTGTACGTTACTCAAATACGATCACTCGATGAGTATCAATCAAATCGCATGTATTGTAGGTGTAGTATTTTGCTGGGCGTTTGACATGCATTAGTTACTATGTAGACACAGCTATCTCATCTAAGACTGATGTTATCGTAGGGTTTGTGCCATCGCCAATGCTGAATTCTATTGTTTGACCCTGTCTCATAGTTATGTTTCGCCATTACGATTTTATATCTGTGAATGCGCTAGCTTAAAAACTATAAGTCCATGATTTTTGGATGACGGAATTCTCGTCTTCGAATTCTATGTGGAATGTATCCCAAAAACATGATCGCTTAAATTGATTCACCCGTCAAAAACTGGTCATGTTTTTTGAAATATTTGCCTGGTATTCTCGAAATGATCAAAGTTAGATCAATTAATTGATTCACATAAACAACGAATGAGTCAATCCATTAATATATTTCAAAGGGTCGTAACTTAATAGCATGGTATTATTTATAGATAAAAATAAGCTGTTCATTTATGAAGAATTTCTACCACATATTGGTAACATCGATGTAAATGGGTTCTATAAATTTTCCCTGAATGAGGATTCCATAGTTGCTGGTAAGATCACAAAAGTGTAACGTGTGTTTTGGTATTCACAATGTTTCACAATTATTCAGTTCGGCGTATAAATTTATACTCTATTCCAATCACACAAACAACATTTCGGAACATAATTGCTATAACTGCACAAACTTAATTGACGTAGCCTGAAAGTACATATATTTGACAGAGAAAGAGTCATCATTTCTCGAAGCTGATGTGTTTGGGGAGATGAAGGTCACCAGCTCTGCTGTCCCAATGGCACTACCTGAAATAGTGAAGCCTGATGGTGATACGAATTTTTACCCAGAAGACGCTTCAGACAATATTGAAAAAGAGTCTGTAGTGGCGGGGCCTACTGCGAATACGAGATCCATAACTGCTTCATCTACCGCTACTGAGTCGGTAAAGCTAAGAGTAATTAGCGTTGAAGAGGTTAAATATGATATACTGAGAGCTCCAAATATCGCTGATCTCACGTACAATAATTATGGATGATGCATAATTGTCCATGGGTATGTATAAACTATAGTGATTTCAGTACATTGTTTTTCACTATTTTACATGTCCATAAAATGTTTTATCAAGATTATCAAAAAAAATAATGACAAAATTTTAACTTTCCTATTTTCTTGTTCTTAAGGTCTGGGAGAAAATTACAGACAGGAGTTTTTTGTGCTCAACAATTCATGTAATGTTTTGTGAGTATTAATGAGAACAGAACATGGATGTTTTACAAATACAAATAATACAAGATCTCGGTTATGATATTTCATCATTCATTATTTGTAATCACTATACACATTAAAGCAAACTAACTCAAACGTAAGTTTTTTCGGGTCCGGCACATGTTCACCATTTTTTATGAAATTTTCAGACATGGTGTCTTGATTGATAACATGCTAATGGACAACATAATAGCATCTGAGAATTACCCAAAAATCATGCGATCACCGCGCTCATCCGATCTTGGCAATCCGCCTCCATTGAGCTCTACAGTTGTTGAAGCAACCGTGTCACATATTGGAAGTGCGGATATCGTAGAAGGTACACAGTTTGATGTTTAGCATACATTTGCTTTCGAGCCGTTGACAAATTTAGTGGTATAAATAACTTCTCATCGGAAATACTAAAAACCGTAGGAATTATATTTTCAAAATCAATTACTGATTTTTCCCAATAATAATTTCAGTCGAATGTTGATTAAAAATTGTTCTGCAAGAGGCAATTGACAAGCAAGGTATCATTTCTCATGTAATTAGTTTGAAAATAGAATAATGCAACCAATTTTGAAAAGTAGGGAATTCATTGAGTAGTTGATTTATTTCCCTAATATATTCTCCACATCTTGACGTAATCTATAATACTTTGAAATAAATACGTATTGTTGAAATCACGGAAATTTACTGCTAATTTCCAATGCTGATTGAGTTATTTCTTCACCTTTCGAACTTATACAACGAAAAATCAA
This sequence comes from Phymatocera aterrima, assembly GCA_963170745.1. Classification (NCBI taxonomy): domain Eukaryota; kingdom Metazoa; phylum Arthropoda; class Insecta; order Hymenoptera; family Tenthredinidae; genus Phymatocera; species Phymatocera aterrima. The sequence continues at coordinate 27,556 of CAUJGY010000024.1, read as the reverse complement.
TCGATTTACCAATCAACCCTTGTATGAATAAGATACACCATGCAAGTACGTGAAGTCTTATATATTGTACGCCTAGCCAGATTGATTCTGATCTCAGTGAATTTGACGACACTCGAATAATGTTGGCAACAGTAATGTCTCGTAGTGTTCCAATGAGTCGCGCTATGAGCCATTATTACTGCATTGACAACCGTATTAGAGACTTGTGAAATTCAGAGGGAGTCAGTATGAACCTCGTCGGGTGTACATTCACAAATCGAGATATATTCAACAATAACGTGTATATAACTAACCTGTACCACATAATTTTTCAACGACCCATTTGTGGGTGTTTGAATAACTATAATGAGGATTGTACTGACAAATAAATATTTGCCAATATTGTTATAGATGAAAGTTTCAATGATGATTCAGAAACAGACAAGGATTATCAAGTTATAGAGCAGAGCGATACCACTGATAGCGAAGCATCGATGGAAGTGTCAGATCACGAATTGGAGGATTCTGTTACATTTGAATTTTCAAATAGGGTAGTATCAGCGCCTGATGATACCGATTTAATCGTCGAAGATTCTTCAACTCCATCGAGTACGAAAAAATATTTTTGTCTCTACTGCAATAAAATCCAGACTAAAATAGCAAAACATTTAGAAATGGTGCATAGCCAGGAAGAGGATTTTAAGAAAGTTAGTGTTTTTCCCAAAGGCAATCCTGAACGGTTACAAATTATTGCGACCCTTCGAAAGAATGGAAATCACATCTTCAATACGCAACGAAGATTCAATGATGGCAAGTTGTTAGTATGTAGACGTCCTAACGGAAGAATGGAAAAGACTGCACAAGATTTCATTGCCTGTGCAAAATGTAAAGGCCAGTATGCTAAGTCAGTAATCCGTCATCATTGTCGTAACTGCGCCAAAATTCGCTGCAAAAATGACAGAATTATAATGGTTAAGGGACGAGCCATAATGGCACATATTCACGAGAAAGCAGAACCAGAAGTGGTGTTGAAAATCTTTTCATAGACGCGTGAAGATGAAATAGTCCGGAGCATTCGTTATGAGGAACTTATTATTTTATTCGCTAACAAGCAGTATGAAGGATACTGCACACATCGACATTTCTTTCCTACGGTTCGAGCACGCTTAAGAATACTGGGCTGCTTCTTCATAGCGATAAAAAGAGTTAACGCTGGTATATCTGACTTCGCATCCATTCACAGACCTGGATGCTACGATAGCTGTATTGTCGCAGTCAAAGAAGTGGCAGAGTTTGACCACGACAAACGAAGGTTCAAGCATCCGACTAATGCATCAACTCTTGGAACTCTACTGAATCAAGTTGGTGAGATACTGCGATCGAAATATATCAAATCGGAAGACGAGAAGAAACAGAAGCAAGTCGAAGGTTTTCTCAAATTACTTAACGATAGTTATGGTATTTCGAAGCCAGAACATCAGGCGAAAAAAAGTCCAACTCCCTACTACAGAAGATATAAAAACGCTCCAAAAATATTTAAAGTGAGCGTGAAAAATACACTAGAATTCTTGAAAACAAATTTAGTCATTCAGCTTGGCATAAGCTCGCAGAAATTATGTAAGGTTTATGATTCGAGGGAAACTTGGACGAGGTGTACCTGTATTAGCTCCATCTGACATCCTCCGTTCTATGAACTTGATTAGAAAATTTCGTCGCGAAACAAAAGTAAACGACGATAATCCGTATTTTTCGGTTTACACTCGAACGATCCACAGAGGCACAAATATCTGCGAGCATGAAATTTACTGCGGAACCTGGCAGTATCTTGCGATGCAAAAGTGCCGGCTCATTTCGTGGAACAAAATCAGGAAAGCACATTGCAGCGCATTGTATAAATTTGAATCTGTCCGATACTCAAGTATCTGACTTGGCCAATTTTATGGGTCATCACGACAAAGTGCACAAGCAAATTTATCGCCAACCTATCATGCAAACAGATATAATCAAGATTTCCAAGCTGCTAGAGATTGCCCAGGGTACAAATAATCAACAGACTGATCCAGATAGCGTAACAGATAGTGACGAGGAAGAGCTGCAACAAAGGTATTGTTGAAGACTCGTGAAGCCTACAAGATGAAAATATTACTGATGACTCGCAAAACCTACAAGATGAAAATACTGTTCCTCCAAACAAAACAGCCGCCGGCCATAAGAAAAAGATCACGCAGAAGCCACAAGACGAGATTCTTGGGCTGACTTGTTCTCAAAAAATAGCAACTGTACGTAGTAAGAGACAGGTCGCACCAAGTACAAATCAGGGCAACAATAATAAACGGAGTTGTGGTAAGAAATCAGAAGTAAAGCAAGTATTTGTAGTACATCGATTATAAATTTTAATTCCAAAACAGTTTCCGCGTCAAACTACAAGTATAAAACCAAGTCTTGCACCTGAACTGACTCCCATTATCCTGATCTATTTCTAGGATCTGGATATAGTTCGAGAAGCAGACGTTCGTGGACCGGAGCAGAACAGTCTGCAGTATTGAAAACTTTCGAAAAATATTTGACCGGTAAGGAGTTGCCCTCACTCTTGCAGATAGGTGACGTGATTAATAAAAACAATCATGTCTCCATGGGCGCACGGCTCCGCAGGTAAAAACGTGGATACGCAACCAAAGAAAGAAAAAATCGTCCATTCAAATAAGACATATATTATACTTATATGTGATAAAATAAATAAATCTTTCATGGCTTTACAAAATTTCATGGCTTTACATATTGAATGCCTGCTTAAGGGAAAATCCTACTGAAATCTTCCCGCGCAGCACTGCGAAAGGTTCCCTGCACATACACTTTCATCGCAGAAGACTGAGATTTTGTTTGAAAACTTATTTTACCATAATCCAGAATTGGTAGTATCACTTTTTAGATTTGACCTTTTTTGGCCAAATGGAAAATGAAAAACTGCTTTTTGTCAAGATTTCAGTAGGGTCTTCCCCTAATGCGTGTAATAACCGCATTGAATTACTAGATTAGAATGCCAAATATGACTTCATACATTTTGGCGAACTTTATGGAGACAGATCTGAAAACGGCCTTACAATATCAGGTTCAATTTTAATGCGTAACGACTACGCAATATATGTATAGACCTATTGGGGTGTTTGTTGTCCGATCTGTGAATGTACTTCGATAGAAAATAATAGCTAATTACGAAACACATTTTTGCCAACTCGTTACGTGAGGACTGCATTAGGGCATCAGTGTCAGAGAATCTTCGAAATCGAGACCGTGATGTTGAATCTAAGGTATACTTTGAGAACACATATTCACAAGTTCATACCTCCTACTTTGACAAAGTAATATTACTAGTTTTGCATATACGAATATGAGTATCGAGGTCGAAGTGCTAATTTTATGATTGTTTATTTCATTTTTCATATTTCGCTATGAAAATGCTTTGATTACAAAATTTGAGGTGAGGGTATATTAAGCTGTGATATCGATGAACTAAACTTAACGTGACACGACCCGACGTAACAAGAGGGTAATTTAACGGACGGGTCAAGGCTTCATTTTCGAAATATCACGTATCATCCGCATGGCGATGCGATCCGAGAAATAATGTATCCACCTAAACTTCTTCAGTAAACTTGAAGCTTCGCTGTGAGCTCTATTCGGGTTATATAATGAAAAAATATAACTGAATTAATCCTTTGTATACAACGTATATTTGAGGACTTCAGTCTCGAGCGATCGTTGAAATCAAGGACAGGCTTTTCAATCTATCGTATACTTAATTGAGGTGATATATTCGCAGGTTTATACTTCGTACTTTGACAGAGTGATGTTAATAGGTGTGTATGAACTAATCAGTGTAACAAGGTTCTATTGCTAATTTCAAGATTTTCTATTCACATTTTTATGCTTTGCTATGAGAATGCTGCTGGTGATTTTTAATTATAATGTTAGGGTATAATTAGGCTCCATTATCTAAATATCACGTATGAATTACATTTTGAGGCATGAATGATGAGTATATGTAATTCAAGAAATTATAAGATACATTCATGGAAAAGTTAATAATAGCTAGCCACAGGACGACAGAGAGATAGATTCGTTGTAAACTCCATTCGGATACCTATTACGTTTGATAATACCTGCCTGCAGTCTCGAAGGATCGGTTAGTTTGAGGACGTGATTAGGACACGATCGTAGGTTTATACCTTCTACTCTGACAAAGTACCTAGTATTACTGGCTCTGCATAAACTTATCAGTGTAGAACACTCCAAGCTCCAATTTTCAGATTTTTCATTTTAATTTCCATGCTTCTGTAATGATAATGCCGTCAGATAATTTGAAAATGCAACTCAATTCACGATCGAGGGTGAAGTTAGATTAAGTTTCGTTGCTTTCTCATGGTAGGAAATATAGACTTGTACACATGTCTTCAAAGTATGCTATAGATTCAAAATCACGTCCTTCAATTCAATGATCTTTCGAGACTCAAGTCCTCAAATTAATATAATATGAAAATTAGTTGACAATTTTTACTATGAATAAACTAGTTCGATAATTAAAATCTGATGTGTTCTATGACTAGGCACAGATAGCAAAATTGTTTATCAATTTTCTAAACTAATACACGCATGCAATCAACAGACTGAGGCGTCGTATATTCTACAGTTTTCGCAATTATCATGCTATCATTTGTTGTAGAAAGAAAGTTTCCAAGCCCTATTATCACTGATCAGTGCCTATTATAGTGTATGAAGGTATGAGTGAGACCTTCGGTCATTATCGGCGCGGCTGTGTCCGACTAATGGAGCGGGGGAGAGCTAGCCATAGAACACCCGTCTACCAAGGAATGTCTCGTGTGAACCGCTAATAAGTAGAAGCCTGTAATATACTCGAATACAAAATACATCTTTCAGTGAATCAAATATATACGTTGTTTAATATCCTTTCCTTTCCTTCTCTCTAAGAACCTAAATAAATCCAACTGCTTCAACATCATTTGACGTAGATATTACAATTAATTTACATATATTTATATAAAAAAAAAATCTTCACTCATTTTCAAATGATGTTATCGTGATTTCGGAAGATCGGATCAAAAATCGATTCCTACAAGAAATAGTCTATACTATTATCTATACTGACAATAAATTGCAACCTTCTGTGCCAAAAGTTATCACGCAAGGAGCACCTCAGAGAATGGTATTTCAAAATGCAATAAAGCGCTATAACTGGGAAAGTGTTGAGCCGACAGAGCCCAAGTTTTGCTCAATATCTTGTTCGAAGGTTTCACATACATTGTCAAAATTTGAAAAATATTCGTTCATAGACAACATTTATGTTTCTGAAATTTTCCGGAGTCCCCCCTTTATGCATCATTTTTGGTTTCATTTTGAATGTTTTCAAATAATTGAACAAACGCCATTCAACAATCATTTTTAAACAACATCATTCGACTGATACACGGAGGAGAATAGGCAAAAATTACATTATCATCAATCCACTAGGCACACTTCTTTATCGACCGATCGTCTTCTATCGAGAGATGGATCGTATATTCGGCCAATGAAATTCAAGTTCGGATGCGCGCGAACTCTGCGGAATATCTAAAATTCGAATTTCAGTTTTTTCAAACATCAATTATTTCGCACATAATTTGTGTAAAAAAGTTAGTGTTTCTTAATTGACACATCCAGAACTACTACGTCATTCGTTGAAAATTTTCATATTTGAAAAATAATCAGAAATGACCTCGAATTCAAGCTCGTTGAGGCTAGAACAACTCGGGAAAGATAACTTCGATACTTGGAAATTACAAGCAAGAGCAGTATTAATAAAAAATGATGCTTGGGATTATGTTGGTGGGTCCACAACTAAACCTGAAATATTTTTTAATGATCAGAACTCGATTACAGCTGCTGCTGCATGGGATAGAGCTGATTTGAAATCCCAGTCGGATTTAATTTTAGCAATTAGTCCGACAGAACTAAGTCGAATAAAAAACTACAAGACAGCTAGAGAGATATGGCTGAAATTACATACAATTTACGAGTCAAAAGGACCTGCACGGAAAGCAACATTACTGCAACATCTAATCTTAAGAAAAATGTCAGAAGCTGATAAAATGCGGGACCATATGACAACGTTTTTCGAAATTGTGGATAAGCTGGAAGAAATGAACATAAAAGCGAATGAAGAACTCCTAACAATCCTCTTATTGCACAGTATTCCAGAAACGTATGAGAATTTCAGAATAGCTATTGAATCTCAAGATGAACTTCCTAAACCAGAAGTACTGAAGATTAAACTTCTAGAAGAATATGAAGCAAGAAAAAACCGGGGTGAAGAAAAAGAAACTCCAGGTGCAATGTTTGTGAGAAAAAGTCGGAAGGAAGATAACAAACAAAGCAGTCAACACGATGAAAAATTTGAGAAAAAATTCAAATGCAAATGTAATAAATGTAATCGTAATGGTCACATGGCTAAGGATTGCTATTCGAAAACACAAAAGACGATAGCTAAAGAACCACAAGCCAAAAATATAGAAGAAAGTACAGAAGTAGCGATGATCATTGAAACAAGCAAAGCAAATACTTGGTGTATCGACTCCGGAGCTACTTCTCATATGTGTTTCGCGAAAGAAAAATTCCGTGAAATAACAGATACTCAAAATCGAAATTTAAATTTAGCTAATGATGAAACTACTAAGATTCGAGGAATAGGAACTATTGGCCTCGTTGTTAAAGATAATGAAGGAACAAGATCTATTCTACTCGAAAAATCATTATATGTTCCTGATTTGAGGACAAACCTAATGTCTGTTTCAAAAATCACAGACAAGGGACATGAAGTCATTTTCAGAAAGGAATCTGCACAGATTCTAGATAATAATGGAAAAATACTAGCAATAGCTAAACGAAAGAACGATCTTTATTATATTGAAAATCAGAGAGAAGAAAATGATGAAGTAAATTCTGCAGCTGTTAATACAAATAAATATTGCAAAATTGAAGAATGGCATGCAAGACTAGGTCATCTAAATGAAAATAATCTTCGAGATCTGATGATAAATAATAATAAATTTTTTGGTTTAAAAGTAAGTACAGAAAAACTTAATACATGTGAAATATGTATTAAAGGAGAGCACTCACAAGTACTATTTCCAAAAACGACATCAAACAGAGCTACAGAAGTACTTGAAATGATCCATACAGATGTGTGCGGACCGATACGCACAAAATCATTGGGAGGATCGAAATATTTTGTAACTTTTATAGATGACAAAAGTCGATGGTGTGACATTTTTTGTTTGAAACACAAAAATGAAGTCTTCGGGGCTTTTCTGAGATACAAATCTCTTGTTGAGAATCAATTTGAGAAGAAAATAAAAATTGTACGTTCTGATAACGGAACTGGATGTCGAAATGCCAAGCTAGAAGCATTATTCGAAAAATGTGGTATACGACATCAATTAACTGTCGAATATACACCACAACAGAATGGAGTAGCAGAACGTAAAAACCGAACAATTGTCGAAATGGCAAGATGTATGATGATTCAATCAAACTTGTCACCATCGTTCTGGGCAGAAGCTATTTCTACAGCTGCGTACATAAGAAACCGTTGTCCTTCGAGAAGTCTTGAGGGAGAAATACCATATACAATATGGAATGGCTGTAAACCAACTCTGAGTCATCTTACAACTTTTGGAAGTAAAGTGTTCATGCTTGACAAAAAGCCGGGAAAGGACAAATTTGAATCACGTTCAAAGGAGTGCATTTTCGTAGGATATGAAACCGAATCGAAAGCCTATCGGTTATGGTGTCCTTCTACAAGAAAAATACACAAACGTCGAGATGTGAAATTCGCGAATAATTTTCAAGAAAATCATATTCAAGAAAATTTCATGGATGATAAAGAAAATAAAATAGTTGAGATTGAAGAAAAAACTATTCGATTGAATGATGCAAATGAAATCATTGAATTTGAAGAAAATCCTGAACAAATCGATGAAGAAGACGAAGAAATTTCAGAAGAACCACAGAATGAATGTATTGTGAATATTCCAGAATCTCTCCAAAATGATTCACAGCAGATGAAACGAGGACCTGGAAAACCAACATTCATTAAAACTGGAATGAAAGGTCGACCGAAGAAACAATATCACCTTGTACAGGCTATTTCAAATATCGATGAAGAGGATTATGCGGAAATATCGAATTTAACTGAAGTTCAAGATCCAAGAACTGTTTCAGAAGCTTTTGCAGGATGTCAAGTAGACAAATGGAAAGAAGCTATGAAAAAGGAATACGATGCTTTAGTTGAAAATGATGCATGGGAACTTGTTGATCGACCAAGCAACAGACAAGTAATTGGTTCAAAATGGATTTTACGTACGAAATTCAAATCTGATGGCACAATTGAAAGACATAAAGCACGTCTTGTAGCCAAGGGATATAATCAAAACTATGGAGTAGGATATTTCGAAACTTTTGCTCCAGTTGCCAGATCAAGTTCGATAAGAATGGTCATGGCTCTATCCACGGAAATGCAATTAATAGTGCATCAACTAGACGTGACAACAGCATATTTGAATGGAAACATAGATGAAGAAATATTCATGGAAATTCCAGAAAAACTAGGGGAAATCATTAATAATAGAAATTTCACTCAAAATACAAATGGAAAAGTTTATCGTCTCAAAAAGGCATTATATGGATTGAAACAATCTGGCAGACAATGGAATAAGAAGCTAGACGAGAGATTGAAAGAACTAAAATTGAAACCATCGAGTGTGGATCCCTGTATTTATTTATGCAGAAAGAAAAGTATAATTTTACTAGTTGCAGTATACGTTGACGACATAATCATTGCTGCAAACTGTAGAAGAACATTAAATGATTTAAAAAAAGATTTGTCGGAAACATTCAAGATGAAAGATTTAGAACTGGTTCATTACTGTCTAGGGGTAGAATTCAAACAGACGAGTAAGACAATGAAAATGAATCAAAAGAAATACGTGGAAGATATCCTGGAACGATTTCAAATGGAAGATTGTAAACCTGTATCAACTCCTCTAGCAGTGGGTCAAAAATTATCAAAAGAAATGTGTCCCAAAAATGAGGAAGAGATGAAAGAAATGAAAAATTGTCCATATCAAAACTTAATTGGTGCATTGATGTATTTGGCAACATTTACTCGACCAGATATTGCTTACGCAGTTAGTGTTTTAAGTCAATATAATACCAATTATGGAAAAGAACACTGGACAGCGGCGAAACAAATATTACGCTATTTGAAAGGACGGATAAATCATGGCTCAATTTACCAGAAGAAAGATGAAGATTTGATTGGCTATACCGATGCAGATTGGGGATCTAATATAGATGATCGAAGATCCTGTACGGGATTTGTATTTAAATTTGCTAATGGAGTCGTAAGTTGGGAAGCTCGGAAACAAAGAACCGTTGCACTATCAAGTACGGAAGCTGAATATATGGCAATATCTGAAGCCACGAAAGTAGTGGATGACAGCCATGGCCAGTCATAACAAATGACGTCATCACCTGTGCCAGTCTAGTCTCCGCTAGTCCCTCAGCCTTCTCCCCTCCCCTCAGCCTCTGTGAATTCCGCGGCTCTCAATCGAGGATCCAAGATGGCCGCTATATTTTCAAACCAAGATGGTCAACCCATTTAAAAACCAAGATGGCCGACCGATTTTTTCAAAAACCAAGATGACCGACCTATTTTATTTATATTATATTATAATAATTAATTTGTCCAAACTATTTTCAAAACCTAGATGCCCGAGCTATTTTTAAAAACCAAGATGGCCGACCGATTTACAAAACCAAGAGAACATTTAGAAATTAATTTTATTCGTTGCAACCGTGTGAACAATTATTCTCTTATGCGAACCAGGCGAGCGAGGCGAGGTCTACCTCCGCTGACCCCGACCCCCCCGTGGTATTATACTTATCAGCACAGCCGCCAAGATGGCTACTCCGGTCAATTCTGCACAGCTCTGAACAGTCGCTCTTTCTGAAAGCAAAACTTATGCTAGCTGAAATCGGGGTTGGGATAAAAATTTTGAAAGCAATCACACGATATAAATATATAGTATGCATATGATTATAAAAATCCGTCTTTATTCATTATTTTCAATCCTAACGGTACATAAAATATACACGTTTAATTACAAAAACCGTAATTTCAGACGCTCGCAATATCGGAGCGGTGCATAACCCATACTCGACACACACACACACACACTCACGAAGAATTATACCGTGAATACACACGGTTCGCACTGGAATTGTTGAACACGTTTTTCACGTATTTCTGAACACAGGACAATTCGAAATCACACCGTCGATTCGGTCACAATATTCTGACGGATATCGGCTATGATGTACGATAGGAATAAGCGCGATAACTCGCAAAACACAATATCGAAATAAAGATCGCGAAAATTGTCGGCGAATTTCAAACTAACCACCTCACGTGCGGTATCGGATTCCTCGCACACGACAACGCCGATCTGCTGTAGAGTCGGTGATTTCATCTTACGGGTCTTCACTACCGATGCAAAATGTTGAACTTATAGAGCTGCCTTGCTACGGTTGACATCCCCCACCAAAACCTCCAGTTGGATCAGATGCTCGTTTACGCAACAGGCGACGTGCTTGAGACCTTCGAAGGTAGACTTTTGCATCACAATCACAGGGGTGTATTGCTTCCTCTTTTTACACTCGGGTTCATCGTCGTTACTGGTGTTAACAGCAACATTCTCGTCGCCGGCTGTGTTCGTGTAGAAGGCGATTACTTTGGATCCATGAGCCGTTGTGAATCGTAGCGTGCACTCTCCGCCCAACGAAATTGTATCGTTGAACAAATCACACAGTTTACCGGGTGCTCGCGCGTCTTTTTCGAAATAGTGGTCGAGAGCCTCGAATCTTCGAACCAGGCCCTCCCACGCATCAATGCTTAGCTAAACGCCGCTCGAGTAATTATTAACTAATTTTACGACCGGTTCGAACAAGCCATCCAAACGCAGGCGGAGACCCACGGTGATTTTTTTGGACCACGAAGTATTCAGACCATATGTGGTTGATAACACGAGGTGACGCTCGGACTTCTTCAGAGCGATGTCAAAGGTTTTGAATAATTTGCTGTAGCCCTCCCGCGGAAACCCGTTCTTGGGCGTTGCCATTGTACCCAGTCTTTTCAGCTGTTTGAGCCAGTGTCTGGTCGGAGCGGTCGTTGAAGCGTAACTGGGTGCGGCTCGCATCTCCAGCAGACGGTTGAGGAACGTGGTGGTTTTTTTGGCCGGTCAGCACATTACCGATATTCCGAGTGCAGCTGCCTGGCAACAGCGTCGAATGATGCGAAACGAGGAAAACACGATCATAGCACGCGCTCTTTCCCCGAGGATCGGTTTACATAAACGGAATGTCACGTACGTACGTTGAAGCACGTTTCTATATGCATAGCGGGGCTATACTATACTTGCATCTGGTGTACGAGTTTGTAATTTTCAAAATATCGGCGAATTTCCCTATTCCCCATCATCGGAGAAACAGGAATCATGGTTATCGTGCTCGGCCAGTACAATATCCAAGGCTCTCTCAGCCGCCTCGAGAGCCCTACCCATCTCTTGTTGCTCGACCCTTCGAAGACGTAATTCTTCCTCATCGGGCTCTTCGACGCCAGAATCCATGTCAGAAAAACCCGCCGACTGGTACCCGGCATCCTCTTCCTCTTGAACGTATGCCACCCAGCGTTCAACGACGCACCGTCTTGCGAGGCGATCTCTGGCTCGGACCAAATACCGGGGGTCGACCTCGCGCTCGCCATATAACCACAGATCACGGGGTTCTGCGAAGATTTGGATATCGGCCGAATCCGCGATGATTTGGATATCGGGTGGATACACGGAGGTTTCATCCTCATCCGACTCCTCGAAGATTTCATCATCGGTCGAATACCCGAAGAACCCCCTCGCGTTATTATTTCCACACCACATAATTCGACCGAAAGCGTAAAAAGACCGACACGAAATAATCGCTGGGTACCGGCAATTATATCACGGGGGAATGCTAACACAAACCCACAGCACACACACACACACACACACATACACGCGCGCGTACGCGCGCACCCCGCAACTTTTGCAGTCGATGTTTGGAGACGAAGCATAGCGAAGACACGGGTCAGCCGTTTTCGCGTAAAACAAAAAAACCGCGACACACGGCACACGCGCGCGCACACACGCAACACACACACACGCAACACACACACATACGCACGCACACACACAGGCCCGTACCGTCAAAGATGTGTTACCTAGGCCTAAGCGAGCTGTGATTGGCTGCGTTATAACGATGTGTTGAGAGATATCAGCGCTCAACAAGAGCAACAACGGCAAAACGTCATATCAAATATTATACAGCTGCGCGGTAGCGACAACCGCAGTTTGAAGCTACACTCGTTGCGACAAATACGGTGCTTCACACTAACAGTTGGAAAAATTATTGCTTCTATCTTTTTCATTACGCTATGTCGGAAAACAGGGAGATTAGGGACGTTATTCGCAGAGTCATGCGCGTCGCGAGAGAGGTGAACCCCCGAGCTGTGCGCTCGTACAACGATCGCTGGTTCCGACGGCTACCAAATTTAACAACCTCGGAGCTGTTAGATCGCCTGAAGATCATCCTGGCGGCGTGCAACGAAAGAGCGATCGGCAGAATGTACGACTTAGGCGCATTTTGCGGCTTGTGGCCGTGCATACGCGTGGCTGTAAAAGTATTGCGCGAACGGGGAACCACGAGCTACGCGTTTGTGTACAAGTTGATACGTGAGTACAGACGGTATTCGGGTAAGTGAATTTCCTAGTTTGTCATTTTTTTTTTTTTTTTTTTTTTTTTTTTTTTTTTTTTTCACGGTTGACTCGGTGGTTGTTGTGTCATCACGTAGATTGAATGATCGATTGATTGCTTAGCATACGAGCCCCTGACCCTCGAAAGGATGGGTACAACGGAATCGGAGGACGAGATTCTGTGCATAGTAGCCGAGCGGTGGGAGAAGCACGAAGAGTCTCGGCAGCTGCGTGCAGCAGCGGAGTACTGTGGGCGAGCTGACGAAATCGCTAGGGGTGGTGAACGTGTCGTCCCCCAGCATACCGATACTACTCATAGCGGTGAAGTTATACCCGAATCTTCCGGTAAGTAACAGTCATCAACGCTCACGCGAACGCGTGTACATATACATATATATATATATATATTTGTGCGCGTGCATTTCCTAGTTTTTCATTTTTTCACGGCTGGCTCGATGGTTGTTGTGTCATCACGTAGATTGAATGATCGATTGATTGCTTAGCATGCGAGCTCCTGACCCCCGAAAGGATGGGTACGGAATCGGAGGACGAGCTTCTGTGCCAGGCAGCCGAGCGGTGCGAGAGGCTCGAAGAGTCTCGGCAGCTGCGTGCAGCAGCGGAGTACTGCGAACGAGCTGACGAAGTCACTAGGGGTGGTGAACGTGCCGCCCCCCAGCATACCGATACTACTCGTAGCGGTGAAGTTATACCCGAATCTCCCGGTAAGTAACAGCCACCAACGCTCACGCGAGCGTGTGTATTTTGTGTGTGTGTGTGCGTGCGTGCGCGCGCGCGCGCGCGTGTGTGTGTGTGTGTGTGTGTGTGTGTGTGTGTGTGTGCGCAACCCAATTTCGTATTTTGCTCCAATTTCGTATCTGAAAGCGGTTTTTTCTTTTGGGGTGTCGATAGATGGTGATATTCATTGTGCGGACAGCTAGTCCGTAATTAAGCATGTATATTTTATGTACCGGTAGGATTAAAAATAATGAATAAAGACGGATTTTTATAATCATATGCATACTATATATTTATATCGTGTGATTGCTTTCAAAAATTTTACCCCAACCCGATTTCAGCTAGCATAAGTTTTACTTTCAGAAAGAGCGACTGTTCAAAGCTGTGCAGAATTGACCGGGGTAGCCATCTTGGCGGCTGTGCTGATAAGTATGATACCACGGGGGTCGGGGTCAGCCGAGGCAGACCTCGCCTCGCTCGCCTGGTTCGCATAAGAGAATAATTGTTCACACCGTTGCAACGAATAAAATTAATTTTTCGATTTTTAATTTCTAAATGTTCTCTTGGTTTTGTAAAGATGTGGGCATCTAGGTTTTGAAAATAGTTTGGACAAATTAATTATTATAATATAATATAAATAAAATGGGTCGGACATCTTGGTTTTGAAAAAATCGGTCGGCCATCTTGGTTTGAAAATATAGCGGCCATCTTGGGTCCTCGATTGAGAGCCGCGGAATTCACAGAGGCTGAGGGGAGGGGAGAAGGCTGAGGGGCTAGCGGAGACTAGACTGGCACAGGTGATGACGTCATTTGTTATGACTGGCCATGGCTGTCATCCACTACTCACGAAAGAAGCTATCCATCTTCGAAAATTTATATCTGAAGGGAGAATGAATACTGTGATTGTCTATAATGATAACATGGGTGCACAAAAATTAGTCTCAAATCCGATTTTTCACTCTCGTACGAAACATATTGATATACGTTATCATTTTGTACGCGATGCAGCAGAAAATCAAGTTATTGGACTTAAATATATGAGAACTGAAGAAGTGCAGGCTGATGTTTTGACCAAAGGCTTAACTAGAATAAAACATCAAAAATTAATCGAAGATCTTGGAATACGAGATTTAACTGCAGAATAGCATGGAACGAATATAAGTTCATTAGTTGAATGGAATGCCTTCGAGGGGGTGTGTTGGAAAGTCGAAACATCCATTGAGTACTGAATCTGCAATATATATAAACAAGAGATATTTATATATAATGCTCATCTCTTTATAAGTTCAGTTGTTAAATAAATCCTTATTACTAATCATTGATGAGTCATTGTGTCACTATAATTTATAGCTTAATCCATCCAAATAACTCTATATTCCAATAAATATACGATGCCTCAGTCTGTTGATTGCATGCGTGTATTGATTGAGAAAATTGATAAACAATTTTGCCATCTACGCCTAGTCATAGAATACATCAGATTATGATTATAGAACCAGTTTATTCAAGTAAAAATTGTCAACTAATTTTCATATTATATGCCAGTGTAAGTCACATCCCGGTTATAATACATGTTTCTCTCATCCGCACGCGGGCATTGAATTCCTTGGATCTTGATATACTCCCGCGTCAAGTCATTGTATAATTTATCAATAAAGTTTGTAATCGGTGGTAAGCCTCTGAAAATAAAAACATTCAATCAGCGTTGTCTGCATTGGATTTAAATATATACTGACGAACGTATTGCTTTGGTATAATTTATCGTTGTAATTGTAATATTAGCGATAAATAAATTACGATTAATATTTCGCCCGTCGTAGTTCAATGTAGCTATCTCTATTTTTATACACAGCTGCGGAATAACGCTGAATGACCGATACTGCCCCATAGACGACATCTGAGATGAACCGTATCCTATCCATCTTGAACAATTACGTTCGCATCCTTCCTGTCTGTTTGCCAAAGCCTAGTGCCCTAAGAGTGTGATAAGATTCCACAAAGAATATTGTTCTACAAATAGTACACATCAGCCTGTTTGGATTGTATAATTTAGTCTGTGATATGATTGAAAATTCATCTCGCGACAAAATTGGAGATATACAACATTTTAATATTAATAGTAATATCAGGATTCAATTCACAATATCAATTCTAATATTCTCGTAGATTGGTATGGAGTCGTTAATTCGTATTCAAAAAATATTTCACTATTAGTAATTATTACCATACCTAACAAATAATTCGACGAACAATTAACAATTGTTGTCTTGCATCAATTTATTGAATGAATACCAATCTGCCATGCCATTCATCACTGCATTTTGTGGCACGATAAGTATTCGTTATTGATTTAGCGATAATTCTCGAATTACTTATGAATTGAAAATTATGGATAAATAAGTTTAGCCGTTTGATCTAATATAGTGTTTTATTGTAAGAGAAAGAATCGTTAAGGAATCACAAGCTACACATTAGCCATTATATCAGAACAACACACAACACAACTGAAGGAGGACGCTAATCATTGTGGCAGTGATATATTAATTAACATAAACGTTATAGATGACAGCACCCATAGTATTGCTGCTTATTCAAACTTATATACCTTTTACTCCCTTTGCACGTTTTTTATCAGTATCACCGCGAGTTCTGAAAGTGTAGAGTTTGCTTTTGCGCGCAGTCCGATAAATTCGGTCATAATTTTCCCATTATCTTCATCCTTCATCAGACCAAGGTGTTTTTTATTCAACAAGGGGATGCCATAGGTATTATCAGGCGGATAGTCTGATGTATCGAACATCGTCGCAACATCACGCTTGATGATTTCGTAGATATTTGGTACTGTAAATTGATATATCAGGCTATCCGTGTCGGTAGGCATTAATTTTGCTTCATTATGCGAAAAATTGTTTTTTACATGATCGTAGTGGAAGTTGGAGAGAAATATTTTTGAAAGATCTAGAATCGCGGCGCCAATGTATAGGTATAGGCTTATTGAAATAAACTTTGGCGCGATTTAGCTCGATAATCACCGTATCTTTATCAAATATGGTGCAGTTATGGAATGCGGATCTTGCAATGAGAGCACGCGCACCACCCCTACCATCCCACTTCGTGATTAGTTTCACAGTTTTATGATTGCGAACATTCGCCATAGTCTCACCGAATACAGCGTTATTCATGAGTTTGTACAAATTTTTCTCAAACTCGTCTTTCGATTGCTTCCGCATATTTGTATTGAGATCGATGTATGATTTTAACCGTGGTGATTGCGCGAACCTTAGAATTCTATGCAGTTTTACTAGCTTCAAACCAAATTTGATGCATTGCTTCAAATGACGATAGTGCAACACATATTTTTCTTTGGGTAGCAGCGTTGTCGCAAGTTTTCTCATCTTACTACACGATGGAGTGAAATGCTCGGGGCAGAGAGGTAAGTCCGCATGCTGTTTACGGAGCTCCATGGGATAATCTAAATCCACCTCTAGCAAATAACCGATTGGTGAGTCATCCGGATGAGACATTACATCAATGGCATCATTTTCCCACTCGAACGACCCACTCGGCAAATGCTCGCTCATAGCTGCACCATACAGATTGTCAACATCAAAATACATTAAATATGTTTCTGCTTTGCTTGAATCAAAATCTTCACCCATAAATCGATTATTTGCTCTGGCTTAACGATTTGAGCACTGTGCCACGCCACCCCTTATGCTTTTCTCAATGAATAATAGCATTTCTGGATCGTCTGGGAGTTGAAGATTAATATTCCTTTGCTTTAACATAGCATCAAAAGCAAGCCCCGGTGCGGTGTAATAATGCGGAGGATCCAAGTTATACGTTTTGAAGCAGCTGCCACGAAAGTTTTGAAATATATCGGCTTATAGGAGCACATCGGTTTCCAGATATATAAATCGGAATACGCACCCAACGTTTTTAAATTGAACTTGATCCAAACATTCTTTGCATGCTTATAATCAGCATCGGTAATACCCGCGGCACTGAGTTTTGAATACAAATCTGTTTTGTCAGGTAATTTTGCTTCGTCGAGTTTTTCCCAAGAATCAATATACTCATATGAAAAGACACCTTTACGAATCATCAAACTGAATTCATCCGGATCGCTGTAAAATTTCCGTGTTACTTGCTTATCAGCATCGTCAACGTATGATGCTAATTTCTCAATGCTGCTAGCCATGAATCGAAGTGAATCTATAAACCTCAAACTAATCAGAGTACCAGCGACTTTCTTTGTGAATGATATGTATTTTTCGTTAGTGATGGGTGGCAGTGAAATGTCGCCGGGAAAAGTTGCGCCCAGAGATTTTATGATAAAGAGGGAATCATATCACCAGATAAATTGTGGAAAACTACCGGAATCGTGTGTGACTCTTGAAAATTAAGGTTGCATCGATTGTGTGCAGCTCCGCGATATTCACCCGTAAAGTGACAGTGATCTCGACATTTTTTCTCCTCCGGTAGAAATGGCTTCTCACAGATACAACAATTTTTTGCGCGAATGTGGCGATCAGGTTGCGCCTGATTCAACGCCTCTATTGGAATTACATTTTTTATGCGCGACTCGACTTTTACGGATAATTTGCGGAGCTCCTCGATCACCCATATAATACAATCGGATTCGCGGTGGCTCTTGTATTCCGATAATGCATCATCATACGCGCAATGTGTATACAATACGCTGCACTATGCGGGATATGCTTTTGAGATTCTTTATATACCGCGGGTTTCATCATACATCCAAGATCGGCATATACGACGAATGGCGCAGTACCCTGATTTTAAAAATTGGAAAATCCCAAAGTCTTCTCCGTGGAGAATTCTATTCGCACTTTATTTAGCCGCATGCAATCTTGCCTATGATTGTTATAGGCCTTCTGAGCACCAAAGTAACACAGGCATCTGTCGCACAAAAATTGTTCGCCATTACGGTTTGATAATTCGGTTTACCAATTAAACGCGAATGATTCTTGATCCAAGCAAAGTGGAATCTGGGTTTAAAATTATCTAAATCATCATCATCATCATCATCACATAGTCTGCTCCCACTTTCGATCATGAGCAGGTGAATTGTATCGTTCGTTGTAACATTTTTACTTAAATATAGTGGGATAATTACACTATGATTATTATTAGACCCCTCCTTACTTTGGAAAGTTTCCGATTCGATCCCATATACGTCAATACTCAAATTATTCAACTTTTCAAATTTTTGTACACTATGCATGGTTGCTGGGCATTTGGTACCTGTACAATTTAGCTCCGATATATACCGCCGATAGCTGTGTGCTCTTAGTCCAGTCATTTGGTGCTCAAAAAGGGGGTGACCAGGAAAGTTTTCCGGGAGTTTTGAAAATTGGTATTTTTATAGATTTCGACGTGGTCTTTTCGAATTTCCACTTTGCCACCTCGTATCTTTGCCGCTCGTGCCGCCATATTGGAAAAATGGCGCGCAAAAACAGTTTTTTGACGATATCTGTTTTCCGACTCATTTTACGATGGAAATAGTTACGTGATAAATTGAACTAGAGGAAATTTCCCATTATTCATCTGATGACCTTTTTTATGGTCAAACTGATAGTTTCAGCGTAGTAGCGCCGCAAAGTCTACTCCAACACGCGTGTTAGCGAAAAAACTCATTTCCACACCACCACGAGGTAGAGTGAGTGGCGCGTTTTTTTTTTTTGTGGTATCCCCAGTAGGCCCAATCCACATGTATTACACTAATGATGACATTTAGTGCATTCTCCTTCGCTTCGTCATCCCTGATGGACCAGGTTTTGCGAGTTCATCGTGTTCAGAACCGAGCAAAACGCCACAGACAGAAATTTCTTCCACGTTATCTGTGATGGGGTTATCAGCTTCGATGTAATCCACTTCTTTCTCGATTTCGTCATAGGTTCGCTCGAGAACAGTCTCCGTTTCTTCCTCTTCATCGCTATCTTGTAGTGAAACTTGCAAATTCTCACATGTACCATTGCGATTCGTGCATATATAACGGGGCACTTTAATCCAGCCTTCCTGCATCCACAGGCTCCCCGACATCCCTTTTTGCATTCGCAAGAAATGAGTTTTAACAAGGTTTCCGGGGCTGGCGGCTCGAGTGTGGTGAGGGGAATTAGCCCATTCTTTGTTTTTTCAATCCCCATCGCTCTGCATTTTGATCCAATCCATACCACTGCTGCACCCGGTGATAGGTTCGGAACGCATGTTGTCGTGCCGCTGCTTCTGTCGGTGGCAGCGATGCAATATTAAATTTATTTTTATATGCTGAATTGGAAAGCATCTGTATCTATAATTGTTTAACGTCGTACTTTTCACCCCACTGTGGCCGTACAATGCAAGAAGGAAGCGTTCTCCAGCTTCAGCAATGATCTCTGGGTCGGCATTTTGGTTTTTAAATACCTGGACAAGCTCGTTCAAATCTGGGTTTTTTCGGAGTACATTTATACATTTTACTTTTCCTTGATCGAAGAGTGCGGATGTTGTATCACAGCCACCGAAGGCGTGTAAGAATAAAACGTTATCTGCGGCTGTTTTATCTATCATACTTCTTGTTGACTATATTCGTTGCAAAATTTTTCCTTTTCCGGGTTTGAGAATGTATGTGTTTGAACGCAGAATAAGCAGATCTACATCTTCGCCGACAACTATTACGGAATCAAATGTATGTTACATATATACATGGAACGCTGATTGCCGTATTGATGATTAGCGTATCTGCATCTTCCGTGGCGTGCTTGACCATGAAGTTCGCAGCTGCAAATTTTGACTTCAACATTCCAATGAGGCGGTTCTTGTTTACATCGTTGGCCAGAAATTTGTCTTGCGACACAGTCGGGATCATTGTCTCGTCAAATAGAATGTCTACTAAAGGATTGTGTTGTGCCAACATTCTCCTTTTCCGGAAGTAAAGGAACTCATGTCAATAAGCACTGGAATTATCGGAGATGAGAAGATAAATTGTCACATGTCTCAAGAAATTGGTAGTGCTGGCGTTTCAAAAATCATCGGCGGGATTTCTATACCGTAAAATTCGAACGAAATGACACAGTGAAAGCACTTGACGTTATGAATGCAGGCATCCGGATAGAAGCAGAGATTATACCGATTAATCCGTTATTAATTTTTCAAAGAATGTGCATTGCAAAAGAATCTGATAAGAAACTTGAAAAGTTCCTTACGTACGATCTTGCTCCTTTTCCATTATCGCCTTTCAATGACGAAGGCATGCGCAAGTGTGTTAAATCTTCTCTATATAAGGCATTTGAGCAATATTCTGGAGATATAAATTTTGAAGACGATATGTATGTCATCGACGGAGGATACTTATTGCACCGAGTCGTTTGGAATCGCGGTGAATCGTTTTCATCCATTTGCAATAACTGCCTCGCATTCGTTCGATCGAAATATCACTCCAACGCCATCGTCGTATTAGACGGATATCCGGAAGATGTAGCAGGCAGTAGCACCGAATACCTATGTGGAGCGATGCCGACGATCACGTAACATGCTTCAGTAGACATTCTATTTGACGAGACAATGATCCCGACTGTGTCGCAAGACAAATTTCTGGCCAACGATGTAAACAAGAGTGCTCCGTTATTTGCACGAATTGCAATGGTACATGTGAGAATTTGCAAGTTTCACTACACGATAGCGATGAAGAGGAAGAAACGGAGACTGTTCTCGAGCGAATCTATGACGAAATCGAGAAAGAAGTGGATTACATCGAAGCTGATAACCCTATCACAGATAACGTGGAAGAAATTTCAGTCTGTGGCGTTTTGCTCGGTTCTGAAGACGATGCACTCGCAAAACCTGGTCCATCAGAGATGACGAAGCGAAGGAGAATGCACTAAATGTATTAGTGTAATACATGTGCATTGGGCCTACTGGGGATACCACAAAAAACAACGCGCCACTTACTCTACCTCATGGTGGTGTAAAAATGAGTTTTTTCGGTAATACGCGTGTTGGAGTAGACTTCGCGGCGCTAGTACGCTGAAACTATCAATTTTACCATAAAAAACGTTACCAGATGGATTCTGGGAAATTTTCTCTAGTTCAATTATATCACATAACTATTTCCATCGTAAAATGAGTAGGAAAGGAGATATCGTCAAAAAACTGTTTTTGGGCGCCATTTTTCCAATATGGCGGCGCGAGCGGCAAAGATACGAGGTGGCAAAGTGAAAATTCGAAAAGAGCACGTCGAAATCTATAAAAATACCAATTTTCAAAACTCCCGGAAGACTTTCCAGGTAAAACTACCAAATGACTGGACTATCTGGTTGCGTTGACGTTTGTGGGATGGAGAGCTGCAGCAACAGACCACAATAAACATCGATCATCATCGTTCTGTACGTTGACTACTGCCTTCTTTCGCTGAATATCCACAGAAAGTGGTGTAAATGTGGAGAGTCCGCCACGAAGAGGCTCGTATCGGTTGATGCAGATCACGGCATTTATGATCTCAATCATACTCCAAGCGAAATCGGTCAGCAGAGGGTTCGTCACGTTATCCGTAAACCAAGTTTCTAGATCTGTCGATGGCAGAATGGTAGCGTTGCGTGTATTGAAGTTCTTCACCTCCAAACAGACGTTTTCAAATTCACACGAAACCCCCCAGCAGCGGCGTTAGGGCCACTGACACCCCGGGCAAAAATATGTAGGCGCCCACTTAAGGAAATCAATATCGAGTATTAATTTTTTGCTGAACCAAACGTTTCACATACTCCAAAAGTTTAATAATCTCATCATTCCTTCAGCGTTACCCAGAGCCAACGACGTGGACGTAGAAAGTTTTGTAGCTCCTTTTTTTTTTTTTTTTTATACATTTTTTATTTTTTTTTTTATTCAGTTTTATATTTTTGTAACATTATTTTTGTAATTTTCGATTTTTTTTTTAAATTCTAAGCTCATTTTATATTTTTTTTTACTTTTTATTTTGATTGAACATTTTGTTAATTTTTTGATTAATGTTCTTAAATTGTTTTTTAATGATTTTCTTCAGTAAAATGTAACTTTTCGGGCTTTTTTGTCAGCAAATACACGAATTAAATTAGAAAAATCTAATTGTCCAGCGATTTCATTTTCAATCGAGAGAGTAGCCAGGTTAGAGAGTCTCGACTGAGAGATTGTTGATCGGAGATACGTTTTTATTGATTTTAATTTGGAAACAGAAATTCGGGAAATTCTTAGACGTAAGTCCCGTATTCACAGTCGGTCAACCGACTGTGAACTGTGAATACGGGACATAGAGCACAGTATTGTGGGTACACAGCGCGGGAGGCAGGAGGCCGAGGCCCCAGACCTCAGCGCCCCCCGAATTTGGCGCCCCGGGCCGTCGCCCCATCGCGCCCCCCCCCCCTAACGCCGGCACTGAAGCCCCCACATTCACCTTGATACTTCCCTCTTCGCGCAGCACATTCTTCAAGCGCTCCATCGTTGCAGCGTCAGCGCCAGTCAAAAATCTCGCTAAATCTTTGTGTTGGAGATTTGTCACGACTCCGGTGCGTATACGGCACTTGAATTAAGCGCTCTCCATATCATCCCATCGGACACGATTGTGAATATCATCGCCAATATTACCCCCCCCCCCCCCCCCCCCCCCCCCCAATACCCACACGTGGTCGTTCAAATTTCACCACCCACGATTGGAGGAGTGAAATTATATGCTGCAGTTGCTGTTTTTCACTCACACTCAGTTTCTATTGCTTCAAAATATTGTTCAAAAATCGGATATTTTCGAGTGCGATGTCACGCCAGTGAATAAAAATATCTTCATTCATCTGGCTGGGGGTAGTGTATGTATACACAGTAACTTGTATGCATCCTCCATCGTCCCATCGAGATTCATATACACGATACGATTGTTCACACCCAGCATAAGCTTTGGGTTTCACAGGCACCCGCCGCCACCCCATGCCATCCGTGAGCCAAAAGCGAATCGGTAATGGCGTCATCACACAGCAGAAAATTGCAACCATTCCAGCCATCTTGGATCGAGTGTCGGTAATCGTTAGCATGCGTGGACCTGTAGAACTGGACCGCGCAATAGGCAATTTCAGATGTTCGTAAAGAGTAAGAGAGATGGAGCGTGTGTGTGCCAAGTCCTATCCCTCTCTACACAGTGCCGTTATATTTTTATTTTGGGCCCCGAGTATGAAATTGTTTTCTTTGCCAATAAAAAGGTTATTATTTTCAGTAGAATATTGTTATAAAAATAACAAGAGTCGAAAGTTTTTAATAGCTTTCATAACTTGTCTAGAAGAAAGCAATAGTCATTACCAATTACTATTTTCCCGTCTTTATTTCGAAAAGATTATATTCGAAATTTTATTGATTTTCAAGTATCAGTATTGAAAATATCTATGAATGAAGTATTTGACAAATATAAGGGTTAATCTTGGAAAAAAAAAAAAAAAAAAAACAATTTCGACAGTTTTGTTCGTTAGATGCGGGTAAACCCAGAATTTTTTTGAATAACCCGCCATAACTATTACTTACCATCCGGGCCCCTGCCTCACCTACAAAGAAGAACCGTCTCTACACTCAACGGAAGAACCAACCTTTTCTCGATATACGCTTACTTACCCACGTAAAATCTGCTGTACCGCAATGTTGTTTTAAATAAAAGAAACACATCCCTCTAAATGAATAATCTTATTTATCCTGCGCCATCATTGTTTTTAATTTTATTTTATTGCACAATGTGTCATCACATTTGGATATTAAAATGTTTATTATAAAATATATCATATAGTTTAAAAAATATAGAATACGGCATATCATAAATTCTAAAACATGTATGTATTATAACAATAATTATCTTCTATGACAGTATCAAATCTAAGTCTATAAATTCCTTGAATCAGAAGTTATTGATTTTTGAATAAAATTAATTTGGTATTCTTTGCTCGTACTCTAGTTTCGTGTTTGAATTTTGTTGTACTCTCATGATTCTGCAGTCTCACTTTGAAAAACGTTGACAAAATATTCTTAATCGATCAAATTTTATGGCCAGTATGCAGACATCATTGACAAACCGACCTGCGATTCTTCCAACTGTTTTTTCCGTCAAAACTTGCAAAACATTTTCTTAGTCGAAGACTTCGAATTCTCTCAAAGTGAGTTCTGCAGCGCGGACAAACAAGTTTCGATAACATTCGAGGATGGTGAACATAATTTGCGTCTATTTTTAATTCTACTGCAAACGTGATAATTCTTCGGTGTTCGACAAAAATTGCTGACACTTTTTACATTTAATTGAATTATAAATTTTATTTACCACAAAACCCGCTATATGGCCTACAACATGTCTCATATACGCTACGTTTACATCCGTGTATACTTACGGAGTGTTATAATCATGCTCCTGTGATACACAATAACCAAAATTATCACTCATACTGTTGCTGAAATTGTCGCTCTTGTTTAGATTGCCACTAACATTATCACTACGTGTGTTTGTTATTAAATCTTTTTGTTTTTTTTCCGTTCGTTTGTAAAAGACAGGTGTCATCTTGTTGAAGACAATTACTACTATACGATGAACCTCCCACTTGAGCGTATACAAGAAGCCATTTGAATGCACTTTCAAACTGTTCTGTTGTTGGGTTATTGTTGAAGCCACCGCGCGACCTGAAACTCGAAAAAAGAAAGTTCTCAATGATCTTGCGATAGTTTGTACGTTAATAAATATCGAATCGGCGACTTAGGTGTTGAAGCATATTTTTCAAAAATTGAAATGCAACTACTCATTGAAACTGTGAGTCCATAAAAACCTAGTTTTCTTTTGCTTTGTAATATTGGTTTATTGTCGTGAGATTTTTAATGTACTCTTCATACTCTCCAACTTTTAATTTAATTCCTGCAATATTATTTTCATCAATCGGACTTTTGTTGTGATCTCTTACAAATGCCAGCCTTGAATTTAAAATATCGAAAATGTTGTTCATAATCATACAGAATTTTTCTGTACCTTGCGAGTCCAAAAAGTCGGGTATTTTAATTATGGTTTAATAATTGGGTAGCTAACTTAACTTTCAGTTTCTCAGTCTCATAATTAATGTGTCCTTTTCCGATTTTCGTGCCAGCATGTAAACCATATTGATATTGATAAAAAAACTAATTTTGAGAAATGCTTCCAACGTACAATTAATTTATTACCATCAAACCGTTCTTTTTCATCACCTAACATATTCCGAACTAATTTCATAGCATGGCATGCGTCAAAAATAACAAAAATTGGCTCTTTTGATGTCGGATGTGAAAAAGATGAGTCGAAGTTGTTGGTGTAAGAAAAATTTACCCCTAAGCTACGACTCATCGTTACATTGGACGAGCCACCGTCAAAAGTTAATGACACGACATTCATTCCAGTAGGATGTAACATATTTAAACATTCCAAAATAATCTCCGATCTTTCTTTACCACTCAATCCATCAATGAAATGGTAAGCTACTGGAATTTTCCAATTTTCATTTAAACATACCACCATTTTTGCAATGTTTGTTGTAAGTAACAAAACCATTGTATCGTTTCCCATTCCACCTTACATTTTTTCTGATAGCCATGTCATCGACGGTAAAACTGCACAACAATGTTTTCTCCAATTTCTTCGCTCGATCGATCTCATCTCTTATTACATCCAATGCTGCTTCACACGTTCCTGGATTAACGTCAATCTCACTCAACCGCATCGTCTAAGAGTCCCAGTATGTGGTAATATTGGGAAAATAGTTCTGAGACATTTATAGGCTTTCGCGGACAGAAAAGACATGGTCGATGCAAAAACTCTCAAGGGAAGTGGATGAAATGCTACTTTTTTCTCAGTTGATTTCAGATGAGAAAATATATAGCTTCGGATACTGGCCCCATATTTGACTGAAATACGAGTGAATAACTTATAATAAATATGTATAAATTTTAATGACGCATTAATCTTCATAACATGATTTATCACAATATTCTATTTATGCAATACTTATTTTAATGTAATTGTTATTATCTTAAATAGATAAATATATTACATTTGGATTAAAATCGAAGAATTAAATATATACAATTTCTATTGTAAATAATTGAATTTATACAATTTTTGTTGGACGCATTGATCAAATATATATTTTTGTTGTATGGATTGAGTATATAAAATTTATTTTCGTACAAAATTTGATTTTGATATTTCTTTAGCGATTAAAATACTCACATGCATCAATTTTTTACTCCGCTTCGTGCTCCTTCCGTAATTGCTGCATCATCCTTTATATTTCCATAATCGATGATTTTGGCGTTTCAAAGATAATATTTTATTTGTTCTCTCTTTTAATTTTTTCTCCATGTAAAGTTGTCGATTGCGTTCAATTGAAGCGCATTTTATTGCCTTATCCGAACAAACTCTTTAAGCCGGAGGTTCTTCGATTACGTCATCAGTTCTAGAACAATACCATTATTGATTATTATTAATGATTTGTAAAATTTGTATAACATTCTTATCAATAATAATGTAATTTAATGAATAATTGCCTTTCCATCATTGTTTCGCTGCTAATGCGTTCTTTAATGGTCGAAGTGGAGGCGCTGGATGTAGAATCGCAAAAATTTATTACATCAGCCGATGATACGCCCTTAATTTCGGTTTAAGAAGATGGTACGGATGAATTATTGCTTGTGAGCGTTGATTCTGAAGGCAGATGAAATGTTGGAAGACTGCCTCGTTTTAGAAATGCTCTTCCCTCACCTGCACCGTAGCGAAAACAGTTTTTGTTGAAATGTAGTGAACAAACTGATTGTGACGCCAAACGTTCGTTACTTTTACGCAAAATTTGCAACCATTTCGTTCTTTCACCTCCAGTAGTATAGGAAATCTATAATAGTTATAATGAAGAATAGATTAGTGATACAACAAACTCTGATGT
>CAUJGY010000023.1:0-32000 GCA_963170745.1 Phymatocera aterrima | reverse complement strand
GAGAGACTCTAGCAGCACTTTGAAGCCTACAATTATTACTGTTAATAAAAAATATATTATACACATAACACAAATATACCGCGAGAGTTTCTTGAAACAGAATGCTCAGACTGCGCCGGCGCCGAGTCTGTACAGGCGGCCAACTTCGTCAAAATGTTACTAGGATGATTGAATTGCGAATCGCGTCTGCTATTGCAGACAGCCTGGCTATCACATGTCGAGAGGTTATGTCACGTTTGTCGTAGCGTAATTAGCTGCCCTTCAATATTGTGCTACTGATGGTTATTACGAATTAATCGAATAATTGGAAGCGATTAATCAGTGAACTCTGCTATTTTTGTTCAAACGAGAATGATTATTTTTGTTTTTTCGAGTATGTTGAAAATGAAAATGAACTAAATTCCGTCGATTGAGAAATCTAGTCACTGAAAGTTTGACAACAATTGATTTTTCTGTCACAATGTCTTAAGTCGAATAAATGAAAAATCTCAGTCAGGTCTGGTGTGTCAGGTATTCAAAGTCCATGAGTCGACTTAAAAAAGTTAAAATTCAACATAAAACAGCAGATGCGGAGAATCAGGTATGTGAAAATGAATTCTTTAGTTCAATTTCGTGTTTATTCAATAAATGTCAGCAAAACTTCTTATCGAATTTACAATTAAATAACTTAAAATAAATGGTGTGTGATTTCTTCTCGTGGAAGCGAAAGAGCTGTGGCGAGTCGTCTGTTCTTGACCTCTGCATCGCAGTTCTCCGTTGCAGTATCGTCTACCGTGCCTTACGTTGAAAACATCCTTCCTGGTTTTAAGCTGTTCTAGCTATCTTATTTCAAACTGCTGAGCATCTGAAACTTCAAGGTAATAATTATCATTCAATCAACAAAAATTTTTGGAACGTTTCTAAAAATCATACTTCCATTAAACCTCATTTTCTTGCAAACTAACCAAAAATTTCTTGAAAGCAAAACAAATGTGGAATTTGTGTAAAAGTTAATTCAACTTTCCATTATAAAATCTTGCAGTATTTCAACAACAGCTTCTCCACGTTCAATGCTGAACAGATGGGCTCCGTCGTGCCAACGTAGATAGAGATTAACCCCTCCGTACATCAGGGTAGCTGCACCATGCACGTTCCGTACGGATCATCGACCTCGACATCAACCTCATCAGTTAAGAACACTCCCTCCTTCGTATCGGGCAGCCACAATCGTTTGACTCATCATCAAAAGAAATCTTCGAGTCGATTTGAGTCAGTCTGAAGATCTACATAAATTTCTACAATAATGCCTCACGATTGACATTCTTGTTAAGGAGAAACTTTATTGAAATTTGAAAAAAAAGGCTAAAAATAGTCACATAAAACAGATCCTTGCACAAATTTTCAAATTATGGCCGTATGTACATCAAAAAATAACGTCTGTCCTGTAAAATGAAAGTTTATTCGCAAGGAACCTTTCACAAAAATCCTGCATATCGCAGCGGGTTCGCATTATTCTTGCATTTACAGACTACCATAATCTGAAAACTTGTAAAATGGGTTTTTGTTTCAACTATTTTTAACCACTTGGGGAAAGACCCTACTAATTGTGATATGAATAATGTAATCTTTCAAAATTATTCCATGATTTCATGTTAACTACCTGTTTGAAACGAAGAAAATATCAACCTCAAGATTGAAAATGAAATCAGGAATGCTGGAATCATTCTGCGTCACATGTAGAACATCAAGAATTTCAAAATACTCTTTGGGTCTCGAATACGATTGAAGGGCATTCAGGTTTTAGGCTGATATTTACAACACTAAGATGAAGATGTTTAAGTATCGGATTTAAGATTGAGCCTTTATTTCCTGAAAAACAGCCAAAATCCGATTTCATGATGAAAATTCTTAACGAAAACTCTGAGAATATCGATTTTTGGCTGTTGTTCGGGAATCACAGACCCAATCTTAAATCCGGGACTTGAAAACTTTTATCTCAGTGTTCTAAACATCATTCTAAAACATGGATGTCCTGGAATGGTATTCGTTTAGCAAGGATCATCTAAAAATTCTGAATTCTCTACATTTAACGCTGAATAATTCCTGTATTTCTGATTCAATTTTCAATCTGGGGGTCCGATTATCCTTGTTTCAAAGAAGACTAACATCAAATCAAAAAATAATTGGAATAAAATTGCGAATTTCCAATCTCAGTAATGTCTTCTCTTGAAAAATAGAAAGTCGGTTTTCGTCAAAAGTTCTTCGAAAGTCTCCCATTGACATCGGTAATGCATTTCGTTCATCAAAATTCAGGTTACTGAACTTAAACTATTGGCATCATATCTTCTTCATCTCTGCTAATTTATTTATGGTAGTTAAGAAATAATTTGTTATTGCTCCACCAGATTCCACACAGAATGAATCGATACAATTATTCTTCACTGGAATAGGACCGCAGGATATTAATATTGGCGCTTCTCATCAATCTGTTGGGACAGTTTATTAGTAGTTATTATTGAATTCTTACATAAAAATGTACTGTACCACCCTATTATTTTTTGGTTCGACTGAATAAACTTGAAATACGCATATTCAACTTGTTTCAACTTACCTGATGTAATTTCATCCAGTCTTCATTAAACAATACAACCCGTTGTTTCGCTTGCATTATTTTTCACTCTAAACCGATCAGCATTATCAGAGTATGTGTCAACGGGCGCATTTTTCGATGTGCATGAGTTTTATTAGCTTGAATTAGCTCCGACTCCAAATGAAAAGACACAATCTTTCGCAGATAGAGATAATTAGCACAGTGCACAACTTGAAAGATGTGCATTGTTTGATTTTTAATAAACATTTCAAGTTCAATATTTGAGCAACGCTAATTTTAACTAACTCTAGCTCATGCGTCTCACGTCCGTTACAAAGCAACGAACATAACCTCTCGTGAACTGACACCTATCAGCCGGTTCTAGGGAGTTTTCGTTAGTGCGCGTTGACTGGCATTTTGTCACCCAATCAGAAAATAGCAAGTCGAAATTCGCGCGCTTCGACCATTTGGTTTCAAGAAACTCTCGCGGTATACTGTGATGTGGCAACTCTGCAACGGTCACCTTAGCCCAACGGGCAACCGAAAAATAAGCGAAAAATACCGCCGGCGGAGACACGTCTAACGAACGGAAGGTCGGGGGGGGGGGGGGGGGGGGGGGGAATAGTGACACACGAGTTAGAATAAGAATAAGAATTATCGCTAATTATCTTTTTGTTCCTAATATTCTGTAACATGTACGACCTTGATACGACGGATGACCCGTCTAACGACGAATATCTACCGCTGGAGGTATCCTAACGCTGAGGGTATACGCTGTCTAACGCCTCCAGTATGCAGCTGGGGTAAATACCGCCAGTATTACTGCCGCACGAGAGGGGAAAGAGGATCCAGGAGAAGTATCGCTGATGGTGAAAAGGGCCTACATAAGGCTCCCCATCCGTACGGGAAGAATACGGCAAAAACGTCAAGGTGACCGTGGAGATGGCGTATAGGGCTACGTGCAGTACACACCGACGCCTCCCATCCCCGGTTCAGCGGGAGGAAACCGGCATGAAGCTCCGACCCCGCACCTGCGAGCTATCTACCGCTTCTAATACAGGCATCGCAGCCTGCCCCCTAATTCCCTAAAATCCCCCTATTTTTGTTTACCTCCCTTAAACCCCCCTATTTTTCAGTCATCCCACTAAAACACCCCAAATTCAAGATTTTTAGCAAAATTCTTGTTTTTCTCAAATAATGTGTTCCTCATATTTTTTTGTTCGTCTCAAAATGATTAATCAATTTGAAATTGGGCGGGCGCGATCGCCATATTCGGATGGCACTTTTCGAAAGTTGCGTGCGTGCGCTGCCGTATGTTTTCCGCGTGCACGGAGCCACGGACATGTGCAAATATTAATATGCGTAGAGAAATACAAGAACTCCGGGGATGGAGGATAGTGAGTATATAATTATTTATATTGACAAAACATTTGCGTTCAGTGAAGTAGTTAATTTTAAATGCCGCTTCCTTGCTTCTTCATTATTTTTCTCGTGAAACTATTCTAACCGTTGTAAGATACAAAAATTCAACTGGTTCACGGGAGTTTTAGGTATTATACTACTTTTTTCATCTAAATCTTATTGTGATTAATCAACAAATATTAATAATTTTTCTTGACGGAGTTCACGCACGCTGTTCTGTAGTTATATTCTGTACTCTTTAATGAATATACTTTTATTTTTATATACTTTAATTTTATTGAATTCTGAACTTGACTCAATTTTCTAGATACCCACTTCCGGAACGGTTGGATAACTGATTTGAATTTAAAACAAAAATGCCAGGATCACGAACTAAATTTCAAAACACATGGTTGAACATGGTGGATTGTAATAAAAATAACATATCCGAGTGGGCCAGCAAAGTTCCGGATGAACCATATTCTTGTTATTGCAACATTTGTAACAAGCCGTCTTCTTTGGTGAAGGGATTCGAAAAAATAATTCAACACGCAAAAGGACTGAAGCACATTGCAAACATTTCCAAAATCAAAGCTGGACAGTCAAAATTGATACTTCGGCCATCTGCATCGACTTCAAATGCTCAGAAAAATAATGTTTTCATATTCAATCCGAGAGAATCAGCTACTAGAGCAGAATTGTTGTGGTGCATGCAAACAGTCGCAATGGATAGTTCCTTAAAATCTTGTGCTGAAATAAAACAATTGTTTCAAGTTATGTTTCCAGGTGCAATCCCTGAATGTTTTTCATTGTCACCGGGCAAGGCGCAATATTTAATCACTGAAGCTTTAGGACTGTACTTTAGAGATAAACTATTAAAAGATATTCAACACGATGACACATATTTCACGTTACAATTTGATGAAACAGGCAATGCCAAAAGCAAAAAAGAATTGCAAATCAGAATGCAGTTCTGGTCAACTGTTGAAAATCGTATAGTCAGTAGACATCTAGTAACTTATTTTTTGGGACATGCAAGCGGTGAGATTTTATTCAGACATTTATTGAAATCGTTAGACTTCAATCAGTTACCAATAAAAAAAGTTTTGGCTTTGGGATGTGATGGGCCAAATGTCAACAAAACAGTTGTGCGATTTTTCGAAGAGCAACGCAAAAGCTTAGGATTAAAAACCCTTATCGATATTGGTACTTGTCAACTTCACAACGTGCATAACGCTTTTTTAAAAGGATTAGATTGTTTAAGTGTAGATGTATCAGATTTTATCATGAAAGTATTTTATTTCTTCCACCATCGAGATGCAGGTTGTGAAGATTTCGAGAAAATTCAGAAGCAGCTAAATTTACCACCCCATAAGTTTATAAAACATGTTGCAACAAGGTGGTTGACTATAGGTCCAGCAGCTGAACGAATTTCAGAACAACTTGGTGCTCTCGAGGAGTATTTCATCCGATATTTACTAAAAAAAGAAAGCTCAACTATCAAAAAGGAGCAATATCTTGATGTGAAGAATTATTTGAAGGATGTTTATATAAAAGTTTCCGTACAATTTGTTATTTACACTACAAAAATATTTACGCAAGAGTTTACTCTAATAATGCAAAAGGATGAGCCACTCATCCATGTTTTGTATTCGCAGTTGAAACAAATTATCTCAATATTATTGTTAAGTATTCTCAAACCACCAGTTATAAACGAGAGTTTGTTTAGCAATCTAGATATTGATGATTTGTTAAAGGTGCCCACTAATTTAGTTGATTTGGAAGATGTGTACTGCGGAGAAGTAGTTCAAGAATCACTGTCAACGTTACCGAAGAAAGACATACTGTTCTTCAAAAAAAGTATCACGAATTTATATGTGGCTTGTACCAAACACATTTGCAAAAAAATAAAAAATTTACGGTCTCTAAAGTATTTTGAAGTTCTCTCGCCAGAAAAAATAAGAAAACTAGAAAGTCTTACTTTCATCACGAAATTGACAAAACTAATGCCTATTTATAACATAGATCAAGATAATCTTTCTCACGAGTGGAGATTACTTCAATTAGATAACGAAGTTAACTTTTTTTTAAAACTGGATCAAAGAATTGATGAGTATTGGAGTACAATTTTTCATTGCAAACTTCATTGAAGAGCACAAGATATCCGGCAATTAAACTTGTTGTCAAGGCAGCACTATCGTTAACACATGGTAGTGCTGACGTGGAACGTGGATTTTCTGCTTCCGCACGGATACTACCACCAGATAAAGCTCAGATGGAAGAGAGAATGCTCAATGCAAAGTTAATTGTAGCAGATGGTCTAAAACAATATGACAATAGTGTCTATAAAGTCCCAATAACAGGCGATCTAATAAAACTTGCACATGGTGTTCATCAATCATATAAAATGTACCTGGAACAAACAAAACGTATTGCTGAACAGGAGTTGAAAAAAAAAACTGATGAAGCAGATCGTCAAGCCAAAGAACAGGCCTTACAAAAGGACTTGGAAAAAGAAAATCAAACTATACGCGAATTAGAAAAAAAACTGGAAATCGCCAAACAATCGTCTAAAGATGCTACAAAAACTTGTGATACAATGCAGCATGAAATCAGAAAAATACTGAAAGATGCTGTGAAACAAAAAAACATTAACAAGACTGTTGTTGCACGGGAATTGCAAGAAAGTCTTGAAAAACTACGTACTCATGAAACACACGAAATAGGCGAAGTAGATCAATTGCGTCAGCAAATTCAAAAAAGAAAATCTAATATTATTAATAGTGTAGTAAGCAAGAAAACGAAGTATTGAAATTATAATTAATATAAAACACGAAACACATGTTATGAATGCTGTGAAAACGTAAATGATACCAAATGATTTAGTACATTTGATATGTACAATATAATGTTAAGATAATTATAAAATTCAAAAACTAACGTTTTACTTTAACGATAGCAGCAATGTTGCTGTTATTACTAATATACCCATTCTATATTTGAAAAAAAAAAGATCTGATAACAAGTACAAACATAGCAAGTAAGAAAAAGAAGTATTGAAAGTATAACTAGTATGTAAGATATGATATTTATTAGAAGAATAAATATAGAATTCATAAAAACCAACTAATAAAAAAGTTCCTATTGTTTAAAATACTTATTTCATTACCCCCCTAAAACTTCCCTACTTAAAAATCAGTAACGCCCTAAATTCCCTAATTTTCGCCGTTCCCTAACTATGATCCCTGCTAATATTATTATCGACGCCGTGGTGACCCTGATCAAGTCCCACGGCAGCATCGTTACCGCTGAACGACGCAAGACGACCCGCTGGTGGAGGAATCATCCATCCCGGCCGTTTCTGCCGCCGAGGGTGGCGACCCAGTAGAGGGACATTCGACGCGTCAGGAGGTTACCGCGCTGCAATTTCAAGTCGTAATTGCCGCGGCGACATTGCGCCAATCAGGGCTGATAGAAGAAAGGTACCAGAATTTGCGTAACCGAGGAT
Source organism: Phymatocera aterrima (assembly GCA_963170745.1). Classification (NCBI taxonomy): domain Eukaryota; kingdom Metazoa; phylum Arthropoda; class Insecta; order Hymenoptera; family Tenthredinidae; genus Phymatocera; species Phymatocera aterrima. Next base: position 24,522 of record CAUJGY010000023.1, on the reverse strand, counting down.
CCCACTTTCCCGCAATACCTCAGCAGACGCTACCGCTTCCGCGCCAGTCCGCGCGTACCGCACTTCGAGAAATACCGCACCGCTCCCCGCGCGCTTGTCGACGACACGTCGGGAAGACACAAGGCGAGGGTCAAAGTCCAGGACAATCCAAATAACCAATTAGGAGGCGACTATTGACCCCCACTTATGTTAGAAATTTAGAACATCGAGGTGACGAGCTCGGGAAGACTCCCGGCTCCTTCTACGTTTCGCTGCCAAGTAAATTGGACGTGTCTCCGCCAGTGATTCAATACTAAACCTAACCGTTACCCCACTATGTTATCAGTATCAATCAAAATATTTTAAAATATCGCCCACTGTGTGAGTGTTGAGACCTGCTACGGCAAGGTAAGGTTCTTTCCTGTATAATTTGACTGAACAGTGGTAAAGCATATTATATTTGATCAATTATTATTGCTGCGTAGATTGCCAAATTGTCGGCGGAACGCCGCACATGTAGAGCGTAGCTTCAGTCCCGAGGCCACGTGATTTGGAAAATAGTTTTAATTCCGCTAGACAATTTCGCAGTGAATTATCTTTGAAAATTCTCGGTGTAAATTCTTTTGGTAGATTCTCTATGAATATTTATTTGCTCAGTTAAAGTTTGACCTTACCTATCATTTTGCTGAATATTATCGTCTGGGTTGTAGTATATAATTCTCTTGCGCTTAATTCCTTATCCTTCGAACTACCTTTATTTGGTATTCTTTTTGTAATCTTGGTAGTATCGCAATATCATTATTTTATATTAATTTTGTAATATCTCAGCCTGATCTCTTCCCGCTAGAAGGATCTTTATTTTCTATTATTTTTGTATTCTGTACACCGAGAGAAAGGATTTGTTGGAGCAAATAATATTTATTTGACTGAGCAAAATGCGGCGATCAAATATGGGGAAGTGAATGTTCTCTCAATTGGACCAAATTATTTAGTTAAGTAAAATAGTTGGCGGGACTGAATGTTCAGTTGAACCAAGTGATGGAACTATCATTTTCGCAACATAAATGCTTGATTGAACAAAGTATTCAGTCAGTAGCACAATTGTCCATTTCTCACGATAATTTGTGCTGTTATATTGACTAGATATTGAATTGGAATGACTGATAGTTCGATATATTGAATAAAAAATCGTTTTGATTGAAATAAATAAAAATATCGATTAAAAGAAATATGGACTTTGTTCCAATAAAAATGATGTTGAATCAATGCTGGTTTTAGTTTAAATCGAGATCCTTTTGATTCATTGGATCGCAAATATGGTTACATCAACCAAATGTCATGTTGAGATGAGATCTAAAACGCTCGAATACCTCTTTTATCTGTTTGAAGTGAATAGAGATAACATAATTGATGGCATTTTTTAAATTGAATCAACAGTATGTTTGTTTAACTTGATCAACCATTGGTACGAATTGACTACATATCGAATTATCTGAACAATATATTCTGGTTGAACTGATCTATGTCGGTTCCCATCCAGTCAATGGTTTATTTGACGGAAACACTACGTTCGGTTATATCTAGATCATGTTTGTTTGATTATTTCAGAAAAAACAGCGAATCATGTATATAATATTATTTTATTAATATTTGGTACATTTCGCACGCAGGTAACATATATTTAAAGTATCATTCGTAAATCGACGTTGACATGGAATGTGAGTTACAAACACGAGTACTTTGGAGTACTCTAGACTAATTTTATAGTATTCGGTATATTATGCATATAGTTTTAATACTACATATTATGTTTACTACATATCTATATACATTGGCGATCGACAGACTTTTACCATTGGATCAGGTTTTTTTTTTTTTTTAATTCCGTGACTTCACTGGATTACAGAATGTTTTTCTTTTTTTTTTTTTAATAACGTTAACTTAGAAGTAGTATGATATGAGATATATAATGCTAGTTTGTACATAAAACGTAAGTATATATAACATATGAGAATACGGTACACGAATTACAATAACATAATATATGGGGTATTCCGTGCCAAATCACCCAGCCTCTGCCCCTGACCACCTCAGATTTTTTTTATTCCTTTATATATGATAGTCCTCATCTCAAAAGACACTAAAAAATTTTGAATATATTTTTTGTTTTACCGGTTTTTTGTTATTAATTATTTAAGCTATCTCAAAAACGCCATTTTTCTAATTTTAGAAACGAAGTCCCACCAATTCTGTCATGGAACACGGTCATTTTAAGATCAAAACGGCAGTGGGATGCCGATGTTTTCTATCTTTTCCAGGGGAATTTCAATATTTACTGTCGGGTCAAAAAGGTTTGGCGGTTTAGTTTGAGTAATCATAACTTCTAAAAAAAAAAAAAAATTTAGAGCGTAAATTCTAAAATGTGCGTAAAGCGTAGAGTTTTCTGCGTTTAACGATCATTCGTGGGTTTCGGTGCAAAAATCATGCGAACCGATATGGTCTCTGAAGTGGGACGGGAAGGGAAGCGAAGGGACGGGAAGGGAAGGGAAGGGAAGGGAAGGGAAAAACGTAGTTCTTTCGGGGTACGTTGCGGGGTACGTTGCCGTAGGTCAACTTTATATCGTCACTGTTCGTCTAAAAGAAGCGTTACAAATCTGAAAAAAATCATAGTTATTCCCTGATCATTATCAAACGTCATGGCTTTTGAAATTTCGAAAAATATTGAAAAACCTGGACGCCGGCTGCAAAAAAGTCCAATGTCGCGATTTCGGTAACGACTGGGAACAGGTGACACCGAGCTAGCTCAAAATTTTCGTTAAGATATACACTATTTGATTCTGTAATCACTTTATGATTGATTCGCAAACTGAGCCTCCAGTAGTAGACGTCGATAATTTTTTGAATTTGCTACGGGCAACGTACGTGCGAGCCGCGATATTTGTCACTGCATTTTCCCCTCCGCGCCGCCATTGCCTCAATTGTTGCTCGCGGTCGACGTAGAAGACAATTGAACAACAATTGCGGTGGTGGAGGCGCGGAGGGGAAAATGCAGTGACAAATATCGCGGCTCGCACGTACGTTGCCCGTAGCAATTTCAAAAAATTATCGACGTCTATTACTGGAGGCTCAGTATTGCGAATCAAAAAGTGATTACAGAACCAAATAGTGTATATTTTAACGAAAATTTTAAGCTAGCTCGGTGTCACCTGTTCCCAGTCATTACCGGAATCGCGACATTGGACTTTTTTGCGCCCGGCGCGGCGTCCAGGTTTTGCAATATTTTTCGAAATTTCAAAAGCCATGACGTTTGATAATGTTCAGGGAATAACTATGCATTTTTCAGATTTGTAACGCTTTTTGTAGACGAACAGTGAAGATATAAAGTTGACCTATGGCAACGTATCCCGAAAAAACTACGTTTTTTAACACTTCGGAGATTATATCGGTTCGCACGATTTTTGCACCGAAACCCACGAATGGTCGTTAAACGCAGAAAACTACGCTTTACGAACATTTTTGAATTCACGCTCTAATATTTTTTTTTTAGAAGTTATGATTACTCAAACTAAACCGCCAAACCTTTTTGACCCGACAGTAAATATTGAAATTCCCCTGGAAAAGATAGAAAACATCGGCATCCCACTGCCGTTTTGATCTTAAAATGACCGTGTTCCATGACAGAATTGGTGGGATTTCGTTTCAAAAATTAGAAAAATGGTGTTTTTGAGATAGCTTAAATCATTAATAACAACAAAAAAACCGGTGAAAAAAAAAATATATATTAACAATTTTTTAGTGTCTTTTGAGATGACGACTATCATATATGACGGAATAGAAAAATCTGAGATGGTCAGGGTCAGAGGCTGGGTGATTTGGCATGGAATACTCTGTATGTATATTTGAAAGCTTTATAAAATTACTAGGCCAACCGTGAATCGTTTATCAATGGATCACAGATTTTGTCTGTTTTAATAACGTGACCTTAGAAATAGTTTGATAGAAGATATACCTATAATGCTAATTTGTACGAGAAACGTAAGTATATGTAATATATGAGAATATGATATCATAATTTATGTATAAAATTACTAGCCCAGCCGCAATAACTTATAGGAGATTGTTAAAATGTGCTAAATCTGGAACATATTTTATATGCCATAGGAAACTTTATGTTCAATTCAGTAGCATATTTCATCAGACAGTCCGAAAACAAATGTGCTTTGAAATATTTCATATAATCCTATCAATCACATGGCACGTAGAGTACTCCATCAGACATAACGTGAATATTGTAGACATTGTGCGTGGTCATATTTTTATACAAAGTATAATTCCACTTGTTAGTTAGTGCAACCTCAAAAGCATGGATGTGTTCTACGAAGCCTATGTTGTCTATGTTTAAAAATATAAAATGTGTGTTGTTTGTTCTATCTATGAGTATATATCTGATTTTTCCAAATTGTAAAGTATCAGTCTTAACACATGGTACTATTACATTGCCTGTTTTATAAGTAATTCCCTTTACTTTCACCCAGTGCACAAGTAGAAATTTATCAGTAAAATTAAAATTGTGAGGCAAAGTATTTTTGAAAGAGTCATACTTGTCCAGGTCACTTAATTCAACTTCGTAACCAGTGCTCATGGATATTCGCTCATCAAAACCTGTTTGTGCGAATAATCTATAATTTAATTTTAATTGATGCTTTAGGGCCAGGGTATAAGATATGTTTTTGCGCGACATAGCTACTTTGGCATTCTGTTTGAGCTCTTGGTGTTTTCCCTCGAAACGAATAGTAGACATATTGTGCGAAGGCCCACATTTTTCAAGAATAGTTGGATGATGGTACCATAAAATGGTGCTTAGGCTTCAATGGCTCTTTGAAAATTTCCAAATACAAGGAGTGATGCTCAGAAACTAGAGTTCGAAGTAAATGAGCAGCTTCCTTACGAAATGCCCGTGCCATTACTAAAGAAATAATTTGCCTTAAAACAATATATAGCTCCCATGCTTTGTGGTCGGTAGGGACAAGATCACAGTAGATATAATAGGAGAGTTCTGGATCCAGCCTTCTTTACCGGCCATCAGGCAGTAGGTAAGTTAGGTTCCTGGGTGGTAAGTGGCCGACAGTTCGATGGTAACGATTTGGATCGTGGTAGCGATTATCAATATTTTGTTACCAACAGTCTGATGGTAACAGGGTAACGATTCTGGATCATGGTAACGATTGCCAATATTTTGTTACCAACAGTCTGCGCCAATCGGGTGGTTGCGATTGTCGGTCATGCGATGGCGCCACTATGCATGTCGATCTTTTTGCCTACCGACAGGCTGATGGTGACGATTCTGAATCATAGATCGTCGATCTTCCGCTACCGACAATTGGATGGCTGCAATTTTTCGCTATGCGATGGCGCCACTACCGATTCGCTTTCGGATCATGGTAACGATTATCGACTCCCGATCCCAGATGGCTGGAATGGCTGCAATTTTTCGCTATGCGATGGCGCCACTACCGATTCACTTTCGGATCATGGTAACGATTATCGACAATAGATCCAGGATCACTGAAATTCCGAATTCTTAGCTTATATATTCATATATATATATATATACCCATTGCACTAGCTGAAATGTTTAAAGGGTGGCGGGGTGTTACACGCAAGCAATAACGCGGATCATCTGTTCATATTTTTTTATTAGCTATTTCCTAAATCTACCTTATTCTAAAAATGACAATTTGACCTAAACCTAACCTAAACCATATGATATTTCACTATTAGCTATTCCTTAGGTCCAAGGTTCACGCGTATCTGAAACATACATGTATTGCAATAACCGAACGGAATGCAATGAAAATGAGATTAACTTACCAAACAAAAGAGTGAAATTTTCAGTCCGAGTCATATTCCCGCTCGAGTGGAATTACTCTTGGCGGTGGTGGTATATCGGGGGATGAAGATCTCGACAACGATGGCGATGGCGATCTTGGTCCCGATTCTGAATAGCTAGATGAGACCGATGCAGATGATGGTGATCGGCTCCTTTCCCCATTTATGCACACTGTCTCAGCATCTGAATTTATCGCATCTTCTTGTATGGAAGATGTTATTTCCATGCATTGGATGACCGATGGTGTAGAATTTCCAGCGGCGGCTGCATGCACTACCCAATGGTCATTCATCTGGTATTGGCGGGTGATGTTCTCGATGATTTCATAGTGAATGCTCGCGGTTTCGTTCACAAAACCCTCATCCACATGGTTGTTACGCAAAATATGCAACACCGCCTGCGCATTCCGAAGGAATCGCCTCCTCAACTCAGCCCTTCGTCGTAGCTGAGCTGCCCGCTGCGTAACTCCACCATGAACCGGATTCATCTTGAAAATTTAGTCTTCTCCTTCGTATTGACGTATTTTGCTGATTCTATAAACTTCCACTATCCACCGATGTTTTCAAACTAAACATTGATGGGCTGCATATCACCCCCACCCAAAATAACGCCAAGCCTAACCAGCTCGAGAACAGCCCTCAAAAGACTTCGCCTTGACTAATAAAAATAGACAAGTTTCAAAGGACACCGTAATAAATACCATCCCAAAGTTTTTCACTATACACTCGTTTTCAAACTGGACATTGATGGACTGCATATCACCCAAAGTTTTTCACTATACACTCGTTTTCAAACTAGACATTGATGGGCTGCATATCACCCCCATCCAAAATAACGTCGAGCCTAACCAGCCCGAGAACAGCCCTCAAAAGACTTCGCCTCGACTAATTAAAATAGACAAATTTCAAAGGACACCGTAATAAATATCATCCCAAAGTTTTTCGCTATACACTCGCCACTCGAAGACGCTACGGTTTTTGCAACACGAAGATCATAATCACAAGACACCCCCGCAGCCAGTAAAAGCCAGTAAGCTCGCGTAGGATCAAGCAATAAATATCACTCAGAGGTTTCTCACGCCCTTTTCAGGTATCATCTGCACACCTACACGCATACCGATCCCATGCAATAAATCAACAACTCAGTCAACTTTCGACGCTGCTTGACAGTGCACACACGACTGTTAATATGGAGCTAATATTGGACCTACAGGGTTTTGGGCGATTCGGTGAAAAATTTGTAATAAAAGAGCTGGCTGCAATAAGCATTCGCGCGCATGATGAATATCAGCAGGGTATCACACGCATCCTTTTTAAAGCACCATGCTCCTGGGTGACTCTCTCACGAGAGTATAAAAATCTTAATTCATGGCTAACATGGCATCATCATGGAATACCCTGGATTGCTGGAGAAACACCATATAGAGATGTAGTGAAAACTGTGAGAAAAATTGTGCAAGATGCAAGTTGCATTTATGTGAAGGGGTTGGAGAAGAAACGATGGATCGAAGAAATCCTCAATGACGACTCTAAACCGGTGATTGATTTGGATGTGTTGGGATGCCCGAATCTTCGAATACTGCGATTGGAATCGCATGTATTTCGTTGGCATGGAGATTGCCATGACGTTGTACCTGGAGGTTACCAATGTGCTTTCGAGAACGTTCAGCGTTTGAAAAACTGGTATTTAGAGGAGGGGCATGAAAAACCCTCTCCACACGCCTTGGTGGCAGGGGGTGATGGTTTGAAAACCTCGAGCTCGCAGAAGGTTCCACTCGTACATCACGACTTCTCGCCATCAACGCATCTTCCTTATTTATTCGAACTCGCAAACTCTCTCGAACAAGGTAAGAATTCTATTACACGATAATTATATACAATTCTGTTATAACTAATTCCGAATTATTCATTCATTTCGTGCAGATGGACTTCAGCAGCCTAAACAGCACCAGCCGTATGGATAATAACATGCCGATGAAAAAAATTGACGGAGCTGGAGATTGGACAAAAGTATGACATCACAAAACTGAGGCTTGTGAAAACGAAATTTGGTTGTAGAATTATCGCAACGATTGCCGATGAATACACCGTGTTCCTGCCTGCAAGAATCGGAAAGGCTTTAGAGAACGATTCCACCCAGCTGGATCAGCTGAACAACGAGGCTGATCAGAAACGTCTGTAGATACTCTATCTTGGAGGACCATATAATAAATTCGAATTCTGTGGTAAAATCTGATTACACACACACACACACGCGCATATATGTAATGGAGATGGGATAGGGTTGAATAAATAACAATGGAATTGCAATCACTTTAATTTATTTATTTATTGTTCCTCTAGAATAAGCTTAATTTATAGTTCTCAAGCATGCAGAATCCTTAAAATGTGGCTAATTTTTTGACTGTGCCGCTGATGGGGTTGTATTCGACAATGCGATCATGTATAATCATACAATAGGCTGAAGTATTTACTGGAAATGCAACGCTCGTTTCGAATTCCAAACGAATATCCACCGGCCCACTCTTTAACGATTCATTTTGCTTGGAACAGTCTATAGTAATGAGTGGGGCTCTCCCCAAAAAATCTCTCTTTGACAAAAGAGGCTCGGATTCCTTATCATAGTATGAAATTTGAAAGTTTGTGTACATATTGTAGAGAATGGCATATTGATTGCGTGCAATATCAAGATTCAAATTTCCATAGGGATAGCACTGCAAGTTTAGGAAAAGTTTCACATCTCTAATCGTACAATGATCGAATTGACTGGCATTTTTCTTCGAATCGTTTCGTCGTGCGGTTTGAAATCCTAGTATGACGTGTCTTGGTTTCTCTAGCTGTGTGGAGGTCTTGACAACCCATACATGTCTCGTTGTTGTAGGCAGCATTGGGTACTCGTACATTTCCCACGAACGAAAACTCATAGATACAGCCGGGTCTTTGGCGATATAGTTGAGCATCTTGATTTTTGCAGGATCTGATAGTCTGATGTATGGCAATAACCATTCAATTTTCTCAAGCGAAATCTTGATCACATCGTCGGTGGTTTGATGTATGGCATTCAAATCATTATTTGATCGCGTCAAAATTAGCTCATGTTTTGCATTGACGATGATTCTATTATAATCTTCGGCGAATCCGAGCAAAAAATTCAGCGGTATAGCAACGTCAAAATATCCATCGCTGTTGGCTAGTTTATTATTATCATCTACCAGCCAACCTGTGTTCTCCAGGAGATGCTGTTGTCCTGGAGTAAGTGATAAGTACCCTTTCATAATACTCGTAATGCCAACATTCTTATTCTGATCAATCTCGTGACCATTCAACTCGTAACGCATATCACCAAACATGTGACACACAGCCATATTAACCAATTTCGTGCTTGCGTGGACAGCGGTGCCATCTGATTTTGTAATCCGACCGTAGATGTGGAGCGAACTTTTACTGGGTAATACACAAGCATCTTGGTTCTGCACAGCTATGCGGATCTCGTCGTTATTTCTGAATGTAGACGCTGCATACGGTTGATGCGCATGTGTTTCACAGTGGGCAATCGACTCATCGAAGGTTACAGGTGTTTGAATTTTTATCATTTTCTTGATGGACATATGCAGATATAGCAGCGAATTCTTATTTTCCACCACAACGAAGTCGAAGTCCTAGGCTCTGGAGAAACTGAGCGTTCTGATGTGTCACTCGAATCAGAGCTGCTCGATGACTGATGATGCTTGGGCATGATATTGGGCTTTTATAACTACAACCAGATTTTCTTGTCCTCTCAAACACAATACCCATATTATCTCAAAGATTTCACATGTAATCGTATAGTTACAGTTTCACCTCGAAAATTGATCAATTCTCCGTCCTGATCAACTATTCTCAATTGTATATCGCGTATTGACTGCACGGTGATTGGATGGTAAATGACATTTGTCGGCACTTCCACGATCTTATATCCAGGTGGTACGGTTGGAAAAAATTGATGAATCGTATGTGCTCGATGCTCGTTTATGTATGCGCCTGTGGTAATATTACACTCAACTCGCAAAGCGTTGACTTTGAGTATGCGAATGGGTAACTTGGACTTGTGGGTAATACCACCTTCTAGAACACTGGGGATGAAACCGAGCAATCGGCCGATAGAATCTTTTGGTCTGAAGTCCACAGAATGACTACATCTAATTTCACAGACTAGCTCATTGTTATTAGCTTTCAGATTGATATTATAATCCTCAGGTAGTACGTTATTCAGATAATTTGCGATATCTTCAATTTCATAGCTCCCAGTGGGTATTGTAATTATTGTGTCGGGCGATGTATGAAACTTATTACACCCCACATCTATATTGGGGATTGCGTTGAATGTCAGGAGCTCTATGAGTCCGAGAACACATGTCTTTGTTGGTGATAGCTCGATGGGTGGAAAATATTGAGCCCTCAATACCGACGATTCCCCGGAGAGTGTCAACGTGAACGAATCAGCCATGACTAATAACGGATCAACGATATGCGCACATTTTATAGTTGTCCGCAGAGAAACTCGAGACACAAGTGACCGCAAATAATTGTGTTATACTCTTGATACCTCTCATGATTATATTTTACGCTACCAACACCGAGATATTTCAGTAGATCTCTAGGTGGTTGTAAATCACCGAAACTGTCGAAATACATCGCTTCGTTGCCGTTTTTCGTATATGCAACCCAATGCGTTCCCGGACCGTTTTTATCATCAAGATTGATAATTGCAGATTCACGCTTTCTAGGTCCTGAACTAGGTAAATCATTTCGCATAAAAACACCCCGGAAATGTGGAATTTTCATAGCTTTTGCATAGTTGAGCAAATCGGCATCTGTGAGGGCTCGGTGTGGTAGCTTTATCAGTTTTTTGTAGGCATCAAATACAGCCCCATACCTGTCTTATATGGTTTCAGGTATAAACGCTTCCCCAAAGCGATCGCCTCCATTGTAGCATTGTGACGCTTGGATTCTTGTAACTGGTGCTTGTTTGCCTTAGCCTCGTTAACAGCTTTTGCTATACCCGCAGCACCGCCCGCTAGGGCACCTGTGGCGCTAAGGGCTGCAAAGATTGGTATAAGAAACGGTAGTAAACCACCAATTTTCTTAGGGATGGGTAAGATACGAGGTGTGTACACTTTTCCTTTTCGTTTAGATACAATCGAACGAGCACCCGCCAACGCCGACTCAATAGCTTTGGAGCCTGGCTTCATAGATTTCTTTGCTGCTCGTATAATAAATTTCAGCGTTCTTTTCTTGTTCTTGCGCGGTGTTTGTGTCATGCGCATCCCCATACCCATACCCAGTTTAGATTTTGCTTTCATTGTGTTGGTAACCGCCCAAGCGACGGCTTTTTCAGCCACACTTGCGTCTTTAGCCAAAACCCGATTCCAAGCCCTTTCGGCAAGCACTCTATCAGCTTTATGACGCTCAGCGATATTATCCTGATTCTTGGCGTATGCAATATCGTGCTGCTTGCATGCAGCGTCTAGAGCATTGATACCTCGATCACCTCGAGCTAACCTCTTTACCAATTTTGTACCAGGCCCGCAGTACTGATAGCCGGGAGCATGTAATTCGACTGGAAGCTTGTTGATGATATTATTTATTAAACCACAACCGCTCCTTTGCCCACGTGTTTGTCCAACCATGACTGGTCATGAACTGACACAAATTCTATAAAAGCGCATATTTTATGCATAAATATATTAGTTCCCATTGCGGCGTTTACCAAGCATCATGAAATTTCAAGATCAAACAATTAAACTACCCATCGCCAATTTCGATAAATTGGTCGAACGAAAAAAGAAGAAGGGGAAACGTCACGGGCCTCTACTACCAAATAGTGTGAGAGCCGTCTTTTGCGGGCCCTCGAATTGCGGAAAAACTAATGCCCTTCTCACGCTACTGACTCATGCCAATGGGCTACGATTTGAAAATGTGTACGTCTATTCAAAATCCCTCAATCAACCAAAGTATGAATTCTTGAAGAGGTTGTTGGAACCTGTGGTGGGGTTGGGTTATTTCCCGTTTAATGAGCACAAAGAGGTTGTAGAGCCGAAAGATGCGCATCCCAACTCGGTCATGATTTTCGATGATGTGGCCTGTGAGAAGCAAGATAATATCAGAGCCTATTTCTGCATGGGGCGGCACAGAGATGTCGATAGTTTTTATCTGTGTCAAACGTATGCTCGCATCCCGAAACATCTGGTGCGTGATAATGCAAACTTATTGGTTCTTTTCCGCCAAGATGAAATGAATTTGAAGCACATATACGCCGATCACGTGAACACCGATATGCCCTATCAACAATTCAAAGATTTGTGTTTGGCGTGCTGGAATGACGGTAGATATAGTTTTGTCACCATCGACAAAGACAGTGAGATTAACGCTGGTCGATATAGGCGAGGTTTCGACTGCTTTATAAGTCTGAATCATCAATGAATGGCATACAGTTACAATACATCGATCAAACTAGCAGCAGCAGCATGGAGAGCTCCAAGATACGTAAGCAAAATGATGTGTTGCGAGAAATAGCGAGGGCTAGTGATATCATACGGCGTAAACACAAAATGATAAAAATGGGAAAAGACACCGATGAGCAGGCTATGAGTGAAATCTTCAAACCTCTGGTTACACCTCTGCATAAGTTAGTAGATTCATCGAAACAGCAGCAGCGGTTACTCATGAAGCGAGAAGTAAAATCGGAACCAAATTTGGTTAAGACAGAGAAGACTGAAGATTTTGCGAAAAGCAAAGCTTATGAGAACGATGATGATGATGATGATGATGATGATGACGATGATGCATATAAAAGTGTGAATGCGGAGAGCCTGGCAACTAACATTTCTATTGGAGACAATGCTACAACCGTCGCTGCTATAGATGACGGAGATCATACCCATGATGATAATGATAACAACCAGGATGGCACGTTTGCAGCTGCCTCTACAAGCACACCAATATTGAAAAAAGATGCTAAGACGACGCGCTATTTAAACATGTTTACATCATCCAAAGAGCGCAAGAACTTGGATACGAAATATGGTGTTCGAAAGTTGGTCGGTGGAATGAAGATTGGTGACTCGGATATCATATTTGGTGATGACGAGATATATGTTGGCGAGAAAAGCTATGATATTACACCAGGATTGCTCGAATTGCTGTTCAAAAAGTTGCCCGATTCTACGATTGTGAATAAAAACGACAAATTGAATTATATCAAAATCGTGAAGAAAACGAATGCATATCGAAAATATTACAAAGCTGAAAAAAGCCCCCATCATGATAGGGAAAAAAGTTTAAAGTATAGAGATTTCATTGCCCCATACATCGGCTCACCGGTGAAAAAATCTGGGCAAAGATCCGGAAAAGGTTTATTACCAACCCATAAAATCGCACATGGACAAAGCATGGATTATGTTTATTGGGATGATCCTAATGAGCTCATTGATCGTCTTCGGTTACTCATGGCATCGCAAGCGGCTGGTGATACCAGCCATGACAATGAAATAGTTTCCATTATTGAGGAATTACGAGAGGCGAGAATAATTTATTAGTGTGTGATCTGTAATAAAAGCAATCATTCACCAACCAACCGTTGAACAATGAGCATTGACATATTTGGACGGCAGCTGGTTAGCGGCAGTGGTAAAAGTGTTACTCGAGGACCTCCGGGCATTGGATTTAGGCTTACCGAAGACAACCACTACGATATAGATAGCAAACGATTGTGCAATATCGCTGACCCCCGGGAACCAAACGATGCTGTTTCTCTGAAAATCCTTGAGGATATTGTGCGGCAGTCAATTGGTGCTATTCAGAATGCCATGCAACAAGCCTTTGGCTCCACTCTAGAACGAGAGCTCGACATTCTAGAGAAGAAAATCCTGAAAGACATAGAACAGGTGACAATATATGCTTGGGGAGAGGCTCAAAAAGCATTGAGGTTTGCGCGGGAAGGAGATGAGAATACGTTGAGCCTTGCAAGGGAGGCTAGTGGAGAGGTAAACAATCGCCTGACCAGAGTAGAGGCTAGCATTGTGCGGGAGATCCGCAGGAGGAGGAAGAGGAAGAAGGTAGAAGACGAGAAACACGAGGAGGAGGCGGAGGGGTGGGAGGAGCAGGAGAAGCGTTCTGATACAACATGAAGCGTGTAATAGCCAACGAGCTTCATAGACCTGCACGCCGTAATTATCCTCGACGTTATGTCGATATACGGGGGCTGGACGAGACTTGGCAAGCTGATTTAGTTGATATGTCAGCCTACTCGACGGTCAACAGGGGTCAGAAATTTTTACTCACAGTTATCGATGTGTTCTCAAAATTTGCCTGGGGTGTGCCAATGAAAAGTAAAAACGCCACAGATGTAACAGCTGCCATGAAATCTGTGCTGACTCGTGGTCGTGTACCGAAACATTTACACGTTGATCAAGGCAAAGAGTTTTACAATGAACGATTCAAGACTCTCGTGAAACATCATGGTGTTAACATGTACTCAACCTTCAGCAACTTGAAGGCATCGATTTGCGAACGTTTCAATCGAACCCTGAAGAATAAAATGTGGAAGCAATTCACACTTCAGGGTTCTCATAAGTGGATCAGTATTCTACCGGATTTAATTGCATCGTATAATAACACCAAGCATCGTACAATTAGAATGAAACCGAAAGATGTAATTATAGCTAATGAGAAACAGATATATCGGGATGTGTATAAGCCTCGTCAGATCAAAAGAAGCAAGCGAAAACGTAAATTTAAGGTTGGCGACAAAGTTCGAATTAGCAAATATAAAAATGTGTTTGAAAAGGGTTACACGCCGAATTGGACCACAGAAATATTTACGGTTCATGAGGTGAAAAATACCAACCCTCCAACTTACAAACTCGTCGACTACCTGAACCAACCCATCGAAGGCGGGTTTTACGAGGAGGAGCTCAGCAGGGTGCAATATCCCGATGGCTATCTTGTAGAAAAGGTCTTGCGGAGGCATGGTGATCAACTCTATGTAAAATGGTTGGGATTTGACAATTCGCATAATAGTTGGACGAATAAATCAGATATGTAATATAATTTTATTGAATAAATTTATTATCAATATATTTACATTGTTGCTTCACTCTTCCCAACCCCAACGCTAGTTTACCTGATTATCAAGCAACAACAAGTTTTCTCACATTTTCTCACATTTTTTCACATTTTCTCACATTTTCTCACATTTTCTCACATTTTCTCACATTTTCTCACATTTTCTCACATTTGAAAAGTTTTTCACACATTTGCATGTAAAGTGAATGGAAAATTGTTTCATTTCACTTTAGAAAACTTTTTTCAAATGTGAGAAAATGTGAGAAAACTCTTTTTACATATTTGATAAAATTTACAAGTTTACAAAATCTTAGTAACCCCACGGTAAAGTATCTGTTTTACCTGGTATTAAATTTCGTTTATCATCGCGCCAGCTTAGAGCTAACTTATTTTGTACGATAGTGCTAACTGTATGACGACTACTTTTTATCATACACTGTTTGCCAACTAAATTTTTATAATCAATGAGACATCGTTTGTAATCATCAAACGTGATGGACTTCAATGTTGAACTTTTTACACCCTTTGCACGTTTTTTATCAGTCTCACCGCGAGTTCTGAAAGTGTAGAGTTTTGCACGCAGTCCGATAAATTCAGTCATAATTTTCCCATTATTTTCATCCTTCATCAAACCAAGGTGTTTTTTATTCAATAAGGGGATACCGTAGGTATTATCAGGTGGATAGTCTGATGTATCGAACATTGTCACAACATCACGTTTGATGATTTCATAGATATTTGGTACTGTGAATTGATATATCAAGCTATCCGTGTCGGTATACATTAATTTTGCTTCATTATATGAAAAATTGTTTTTTACATAGTCATAGTGGAAGTTGTAGAGAAATATTTTTGATAGATCTAGAATTGCAGCGCCGATGTATATAGGCTTATTGAAATAAACTTTGGCACGATTTAGCTCGATAATCACCATATCTTCATCAAATATGGTGCAGCTATGGAATGAGGGTCTTGCAATGAGAGCACGCGCACCACCCCTACCATCCCATTTCGTGATTAGTTTCACAGTCTTATGATTGCGAACATTCTCCATAGTCTTACCGAATACAGCGTTATTCATGAGTTTGTAAAAGTTTTTCTCAAACTCGTTTCTCGATTGCTTCCGCATATTTGTATTGAGATCGATATATGATTTTAACCATGGTGATTGTGCAAACCTTAGAATTCTATGCACTTTAACTAGCTTCAAACCAAATTTGATGCATTGTTTCAAATTACGATAGTGCAACACATATTTTTCTTTGGGTAGAAGCGTTGTCGCAAGTTTTCTCATCTTACTACCCGGTGGAGTGAAATGTTCGGGGCAGAGAGGTAAGTCTGCATGCTGTTTATGGAGCTCTATGGGATAATCTAAATCTACCTCTAGCATATAACCAATTGGGGAGTCATCCGTATGAGGCATTACATCAATGGTTTCATTCTCCCACTCGAACGACCCACTCGGCAAATGCTCACTCATAGCTGCACCATACAGATTGTTAACATCAAAATACATTAAATATGATTCTGCTTTGCTTGAATCAAAATCTTCACCCATAAATCGATTATTTGCTTTGGCATAGCGATTTGAGCACTGTGCTACACCGCCCCTTATGCTTTTCTCAATGAATAATAGCATTTCAGGATCGTCTAGGAGTTGAAGATTAATTTTCGTTTGCTTTAACATAGCATCAAAAGCAAGTCCCGGTGCGGTGTAGTAATGAAGAGGATCCAAGTTGTACGTTTTGAAGCAGCTGCCTCGAAAATTTTGAAATATATCAGCTAATAGGAGCACATCGGTTTTCAGATACAGATCGGAATACTCGCCCAACGTTTTTAAATTAAACTTGATCCAGACATCCTTCGCGTGCTTATAATCAGCATCGGTAATACCCGCGACACTGAGTTTCGAATAGAAATCTGTTTTGTCAGGTAATTTCGTTTCGTCGAGTTTTTCCCAAGAATCGATATACTCGTATGGAAAGACACCTTTACGAATCATCAAACTGAATTCATCTTGATCACGGTAAAATTTCCGTGTGATTTGCTTATCGGCATCGTCAACGTATGATGCTAATTTCTCTATGCTGCTAGCCATGAATCGAAGTGAATCTATAAATCTCAAACTAATCAGAGTACCAGCGACTTTCTTTGTGAATGATATGTATCTTTCCTTATTGATGGGTAGCAGCGAAATGTCACCGGAAAAGTTGTAGCCAGAGATTTTATGATGAAGTGGGAATCATGACCGGATAAATTGTGGAAAACTACCGGAATCGTGTGCGACTCTTGAAAATTAAGGTTGCATCGATTGTGTGCAGCTCCGCGATATTTACCCGTGAAATGAAAATGATCCCGACATTTTTTCTCCTCCGGTAAGAATGGCTTCTCGCAGATATAACAATTTTTTGCGCGAATGTGACGATCACGTTGCGCCTGATTCAACGCCTCCATTGGAATGATATTTTTTATACGCGACTCTACTTTTACGGATAACTTGCGGAGCTCCTCGATCAGCCATTTGATACAATCGGATCCGCGGTGGCTCTTGTATTCCGATAATGCATCATCATACGCGCAATGTGTATAATACGCTGCACTATGCGGGATATGCTTTTGAGATTCTTTTACCGAGGGCTTCATCATACATTCAAGATCGGCATATACGACGAATGGCACAGTGCCCTGATTTTTAAAATTGGAGAATCCCAAAGTCTTCTCCTTGGAGAATTCTATTCGCACTTTATTCAGCCGCATGTAATCTTGCCTATGATTGTTATAGGCCTTCTGAGCACCAAAGTAACACAGGCATCTGTCACACAAAAGTTGTTAGCCATTATGGTTTGATACCTGTTTACCAATTAAACGCGAAAGATTCTTGATCCAAGCAAAGTGGAATCTGGGTTTAAAATTATCTAAATCATCATCATCACATAGTTTGCTTCCACTTTCAATCATGAGTAGGTGAATTGTATCGTTCTTTGTAACATTTTTACTCAAATATAGTGGAATAATTACACTATTATTAGACCCCTTCTTACTTTGGACAGTTTCCGATTCGATCCCATATACGTTAATACTTAAATTATTTAACTTTTCAAATTTTTGTACACTATGCACGGTTGCTGGGAATTTGATACCCGTACAATTTAGCTCCGATAAATACCGCTGATAGCTGTGTGCTCTGGTTGCGTTGATGTTTGTGGGATGGAGAGCTGCAGCAACAGACCACAGCAAACATCGGTCATCATCGTTCTGTACGTTGACTACCGCTTTCTTTTGCTGAATATCCACAGGTAGTGATGTAAATGTGGAGAGTCCGCCACGAAGAGGCTCGTATCGGTTGATGCAGATCACGGCATTTATGATCTCAATCATACTCCAACCGGAATCTCGTTGTTCAAAATCCTCCACCATGGTAAGCAAAGGATTCGTCACGTTATCCGTGAACCAAGTTTCTAGATCTGTCGATGGCAGAATCGTAGCGTTGCGTGTATTGAAGTTCTTCACCTCCAAACTGATATCATCGTTTTTGACATTTTCAAATTTACACGAAACCCCCACATTCACCTTGATACTTCCTTCTTCGTGTAGCACGTTCTTCAAGCGCTCCATCGTTACTGCGTCAGCGTCAATAAAAAATTTCGCTAAATCTTTGTGTTGGAGATTTGTTACGACTCCGGTGCGTATACGGCACTTGAAAGCACTCGCCATATCATCCCATCGGACGCGATTGCGAATATCATCACCAATATTACCTCCCACAATACCCACACGTGGTCGTTCAAATTTCACCACCCACGATTGGAGGAGTGAAATTATATGCTGCAGTTGCTGTTTTTCACTCACATTCAGTTCCGATTGCTTCAAAATATTATTCAAAAATCGAATATTTTCAAGTGCGATGTCACGCCAGCGGATAAAGATATCTTCATCCATCTGTTCTGGGGGTAGTGTACACAGTAACTTGTATGCATCCTCCATCATCACAACGAGATTCATATACACAGCGCTGTCCATTTTTTTTTTTGGGTAATCTCACAGCTCTGCAGTCAAACTGATACTATACGATTGTTCACACCCACCATAAGCTTTCGCTTTCGCAGGCACACGCCTCCCACCCCTACCCTAGCTTCGAGTGCCATGAAAATTCAAGCGCTTCCATCCATCAGCCGGGCATTTTAACCCTTGAGGGCTTTGCACTTGTTACACTTTTATGCAAAAAAATATTACCCAAGTTTGTCATTGGTCAACCCCTCCAATATTGCGAGTGTATTTCGGGGGTCTAGTTGGGTATAAAAGTGCGAGTTTGCATCATGTTTCACACATTCCGCAAATCTCAGCACAGAAAGTCAAATTATCGAAGGAACGCAGCTATCGGCTAAAAAGAAGCAAGAAGTAAGTATCAATATTCATTGTTATCATAGTTTTTATCATGATGAGTAGAGTTTGTAATTATTATTATTATTATTTCCTATTGTAGATATGAATCATCAATACTTGGAAATTAACGTATCCCAACAAGCCTGGGAGGATGATGAGATGGATGAGGGGTACGAGAGTTCGAATTGCGATGATGTATATCGCATAATTTATTACGACGATGGCGAGCCTCTAATAATCCGGCTACCCCAGAAGAAGGAAGAGGAGGGGGGTGCGGATGATGAGGAAGAGGTGGGGGTGGAGGCGAAGGAAAGCGAGGAGGAAAACAAGGAGGGAGAGGATTGGGATATGGAGGATAACCAATAGCGGCTTGACATGGGCTAGAATCAAAATATAAATGGAATTAGTTTTAAGAATGATCATTTTTAGAATAGGTTAGACTTAAGGTATATAGTTTAAGTTAGGTTTAGGTCAAATTGTCATTTTTAGAATAAGGTAGATTTAGGAAATAGCTAATAAAAAAATATGAACAGATGATCCGCGTTATTGCTTGCGTGTAACACCCCGCCACCCTTCAAACATTTCAGCTAGTGCAATGGGTATATATATATATATGAATATATAAGCTAAGAATTCGGAATTTCAGTGATCCTGGATCTATTGTCGATAATCGTTACCATGATCCGAAAGCGAATCGGTAGTGGCGCCATCGCATAGCGCAAAATTGCAGCCATTCCAGCCATCTGGGATCGGGAGTCGATAATCGTTACCATGATCCGAAAGCGAATCGGTAGTGGCGCCATCGCATAGCGAAAAATTGCAGCCATTCCAGCCATCTGGGATCGGGAGTCGATAATCGTTACCATGATCCGAAAGCGAATCGGTAGTGGCGCCATCGCATAGCGAAAAATTGTAGCCATTCCAGCCATCTGGGATCGGGAGTCGATAATCGTTACCATGATCCGAAAGCGAATCGGTAGTGGCGCCATCGCATAGCGAAAAATTGCAGCCATCCAATTGTCGGTAGCGGAAGATCGACGATCTATGATTCAGAATCGTCACCATCAGCCTGTCGGTAGGCAAAAAGATCGACATGCATAGTGGCGCCATCGCATGACCGACAATCGCAACCATCCGATTGGCGCAGACTAGTGGTAACAAAATATTGGCAATCGTTACTATGATCCAGAATCGTTACCCTGTTACCATCAGACTGTTGGTAACAAAATATTGATAATCGCTACCACGATCCAAATCGTTACCATCGAACTGTCGGCCACTTACCACCCAGGAACCTAACTTACCTACTGCCTGATGGCCGGTAAAAAAGGCTGGATCCAGAACTCTCCTATTATATCTACTGATCACCCACAATCATACCAAAGTAGTACACTAGACACAGCATTTCAGATGCCGAACAAATTATAACTCCTTTTCGCAAAGCATCGCTTGTAATTCCTAGTGGAGTGTTTCCAACTGGAGCACTGCCATAGTTAAAGTACCTGATTCTATCATTTAATTGAGTAAGAGAGAATAATTTATCTTTGTTAATTAATACGTCAGAAATTTTAGCCATATCGTACCGGCATACGCCCTCCAGGTAATCGTGCGTAACATCACATGAAAGATTTTCAATCACGTCGTAACATCAAATATCATTAAAAACGCATTTCTCCTTTATTCCGTATTCCAAGTTAGATGAATCTTGAGTGTAATTTTCCTTTGTCCGCAACATATCAATATCTTCATATAATTGACTTTGAAGAATTTCTTTATCGACTCTACAAAACCTACACGCATAATTCGAATTAAAACTTTCAGTAAAACCCAAAATTTAATGGAGCCCTAGATTGTCACCTAATATGTGGGTCAAGGCAAAGAACACATGCTTCTCTGTTTTACCGATATTGATGGTTATACCATTTTTCTCAAGATGGTTGATTTGATCTATTAGTTTGGTGAAGACGCTACGATTACCATAAGTGACTTGATCTTGTGAGTTATGTAGTTGGGCTAGGAAAATATTTTCGAGCAATGAGCTTTATTGAGGAGGAATCACACCAAGAGTAAAGTAAATAGCGCCAAGTTTGTTAATACCTTTATGTGATCCCAACGGGTTATTCACTTCAAAGTCATCAAAGTATATTGTCAATGGAAAAACCAGCTTATCGTTATTTCGAAATCTCTGCTCAATGCCCATCCAGAGTTCTGTTTGTAAAAATGAAAACGTTTCAGCCAGTTTAAGTTGGCTCATGTATGAAATGATATAATCAAAAACGTTAGGCAATTCTAAAAATTGTTTCAAGACTTGGCCCATTGGGACGATTTGACCTGTCAAATTAATTACGTCAATACTTCCACTTTGGTCGATAATCTTCGAGTCAAGTGAAGTACCAATAATGAATCCATTTGGCTTGATGAAAGTGTTACAATTTTCAAAGAACTTGATCCTCTGATACTCAGTCTTCAGATTGTCAAATGCACTGATCAAAACATCAAACATCTCATTCAGGTGATTGTCTATGTTATTGCATCTATTTGAATTGTATTTTTGTTTGATCATATGAATGTTACCTGAAGTAAATAATTCATCGATACTTTCGATTATTTCTTGCACTAGTGCTCTTGGGATAGAATTATTGGAGTAAAGTCTTGCAACGAAACAGGCGGAACTTTTGTAAACTGAATCCCTAAACTCTTCCATATTTGGACAGTGTTCAACAGCATCTGAGCGTGACAAATTTAATTTTACAGGTGAACTGTTTGAGGAATCACGTAAATCTATGTTACAAACAGGTTCAATTACGGTTTTTGGGATGTTTGGCGTTGGCAGAGTCAATGACTTTGTAGGTAATGGATGTTTTAGAGCTAAGTGTTTGTTGTAGGTAGAAATATTACAGAAACTTCGACAGCAGTTGGGTTGTTGACATTCAAAATGTTTATAGACTTTCATACTATGCTTTAGCTTTATGTGTGCTATGAGATGGTTTGATGTTGGGTAAATGTGTAAGCAAAACGGACAGTGATACATTTTGACCAACTGAGTTTTCTATGGCATATAAAACAATTTGATTGAACTCAGGGTTTAATACTTGCCATTTTAGCCTTCGAATTGAGGCATGGATTTTGCAATATCCGCAACATAGGATATTTGTTTATCCCACTTAGTAGTGAGCTTATAAAGACATACCTGTATAAGGTACCAAATGTGTTCACCCTCGGGTGGGTATGTTGCATTGACAGCGTGAAACGCCTTGAAGCAAACATCTATAGCCTTAAGAGCCGTTGGTAGATGGTACAGTGTCGTGTCGAGGGAAACATAGAAATCCTTGATGGAATCCAGAGTTGGACCCACAACAATTATATAAGGTTGGACAGTTAACCCCAGTTTTTTGACCTCCTCAATTCTGTTACGTTGTGCTGTTAATAAGTCCCCTGGAATCTGTAAATTGTACAATATTTTCCATTATACTCATGAATTATTCACACGGTCGAACTCTGTATCGTAGCAAAATTTTTTCTTTCAAGTCCTAACCTTCACATGTAGAATTAGACTTTTTTGGCATTCAGTGATCGAAGGTTTCCAATGCTGCTTTCGCATTCGAGTCCTACCTCGTGGTGGAATCAAGTAGGAAAGCAGCAAGATCTGAATCACAACTTTGCAATCTGTTATTTGATATCAGGGATATTTTTAGAATGCTATAGTATACAGAAGTATGCAATAAAATATGTATATAATGAGTCTTTCGAAATTCTCACCAGATGTTAAAGTATCCACTGTTAATAATTCTATCAAAGCTTCTGCATTTTTTTCATTATTTACAGTACGAATACTTTTCAAATGACAAAAAAATTTGTCCCAATTTGAAAATAAGGTCTGATTTTCGCGTTTGTAAAGATATGTATAATCGAGTTCAATCAAAGCATATCCTTTGCTATGACGCAGGATCGGCCATTTATCTAAGAATGTTTCAACTTTTTCGATATGGCTATTCGAGTTCCCATGCCGAACAGATGATGTTATATTCCAGTGTTTGAGGACTAAGTTCCACGGCTCTCTATTGTGTAGTAGCCGAGTTACGCTACTATGCACTTCGTCTATGTGAAATATCAGATTAAGGGGCCATTGGAGTCGCAAAGGAAGCCGAACGGGCCCTCCCCTCCTCCGGCCGCAGAGCGGTAATGCAGAGATATTCAAGCGAAGTACCTCTGCATACCGCTAGGCAGCGCAGCGCGCATCTTCCATTAGGTTTCGATGGAAGAAACCTAATTAGCCGACGCGCGCTGAGCCTATACATCCGCCAGTCTCGCGACATTGCTCCAAAGCAGCATTAGGCGTGCAATTTAGGAACAGAAGAATCGTTCTCATTAGATATCGTCCTTCAGAATAATTCGCTAAACGTTGTCGCTTTGCTTATGAGTAAGTATTTTATGAAAATTATGATATAATAGCCGACCCTTTGCATGAGGTCACGAACTATATTATATATATATATATATATACACATTTGGATTATTGACTTGATCAGTGTAACGGAAAAACTGTTCGAAATTTCATCAAGTACGGTATTAGGATTTATTAGTGAATTCAGCAAGAAAAAATAATACAGGACATCCGGGTTTGCCAGATCCATACAGACGCTGCAAATGGAGAGCTTGGGCTTATTGAATATATATATTCATATGAATAAGTCTGAAATTATTTTACCGCCATGTCACCTATCTATATTATTTCATCGCTGTATATCATTCTCGATTTCTTAATTCGATTGTAACTTCACGATGCTCAATAGCACATAATTTTCGTCTCCATATTCTCACGTGCATGGAGAATAAAAATGGCACAAACTCTCTTTTTACTACGTCTGTCGTAGTGGCTTTGTAAACGGCACTCTTAGAGCGCCTAGGAAACACCCACCCACACTAACCCACTCACGCTGTCGCGTAAGTACGTTTCCATAGGTCACGGCGCTCATTTCGAGCGATCGTTTATATATCCATATGGATATTATATATGCACGCGATGAATCGCGGTTTACAAAATCATTCACTGAGGGAATGATGTTAACTTACGAGTTTGTAATATTACCATCAAATGCTTTCGCATTGTTTTTGCATCGCGCGAATAGGCTTGGCGCACCGGGTCTTGGCCCAATGCAACTGTCG
>CAUJGY010000022.1:0-64698 GCA_963170745.1 Phymatocera aterrima | reverse complement strand
CGAACGAAACTAAAGGTACAACAGACATTTGCAAGCGCCTTTATGGACTCTGGAGTTGAAGATGTGTCTTCGTATGAATTTTCGAGCAACGACAAACAAAACTGGAGGTACAAGAGACATTTGCAAGCGCCTTTATGGACTCTGGAGTTGAAGATCCGTCTTCGTATGAATTTTCGAGCATCTACAAACGAAACTGAAGGTACAAGAGACATTTGCAAGCGCCTTTATGGACTCTGGAGTTGAAGATCCGTCTTCGTATGATCTTTCGAGCATCTACAAACCAAACTGAGGGTACGAGAGACATTTGCGAATGATTTTATGGACTCTGGAGTTGAAGATCCGTCTTCGTATGAATTTTCGAGCAACTACAAACGAAACTGAAGGTACAAGAGACATTTGCAAGCGCCTTTATGGACTCTGGAGTTGAAGATCCATCTTCGTATGAATTTTCGAGCATCCACGAACGAAACTGAGGGTAAAACAAACATTTGCAAGCGATTTTATGGACTCTGGAGTTGCAGATCCGTCTTCGTATGAATTTTCGAGCATCCACGAACGAAACTGAGGGTACGAGAGACAATTGCAAGCGCCTTTATGGACTCTGGAGTTGAAGATCCGTCTTCGTATGAATTTCCGAGCATCCACGAACGAAACTGAGGGTACGAGAGACAATTGCAAGCGCCTTTATGGACTCTGGAGTTGAAGATCCGTCTTCGTATGAATTTCCGAGCATCCACGAACCAAACTGAGGGTACGAGGGACATTTGCAAGCGCCTTTATGGACTCTGGAGGTGGAGATCCGTCTTCGTATGAATTTTCGAGCAACTCCAAACGAAACTGAAGGTACAAGAGACATTTGTAAGCGCCTTTATGGACTCTGGAGTTGAAGATCCGTCTTCGTATGAATTTTCGAGCAACTCCAAACGAAACTGAAGGTACAAGAGACATTTGCAAGCGCCTTTATGGACTCTGGAGTTGAAGATCCGTCTTCGTATGAATTTTCGAGCATCCACGAACGAAACTGAGGGTACCAGAGACCTTTGCAAGCGCCTTTATGGACTCTGGAGTTGAAGATCCGTCTTCGTATGAATTTTCGAGCAACTCCAAACGGAACTGAAGGTACAAGAGACATTTGCAAGCGCCTTTATGGACTCTGGAGTTGAAGATCCGTCTTCGTATGAATTCTCGAGCATCTACAAACGAAACTGAAGGTACAAGAGACATTTGCAAGCGCCTTCATGGACTCTGGAGTTGAAGATCCGTCTTCGTATGAATTTTCGAGCAACGACAAACAAAACTGGAGGTACAAGAGACAATTGCAAGCGCCTTTATGGACTCTGGAGTTGAAGATCCGTCTTCGTATGAATTTTCGAGCATCCACGAACGAAACTGAGGGTACCAGAGACCTTTGCAAGCGCCTTTATGGACTCTGCAGTTGAAGATCCGTCTTCGTATGAATTCTCGAGCATCTACAAACGAAACTGAAGGTACAAGAGACATTTGCAAGCGCCTTCATGGACTCTGGAGTTGAAGATCCGTCTTCGTATGAATTTTCGAGCAACTACAAACGAAACTGAAGGTACAAGAGACATTTGCAAGCGCCTTTATGGAATCTGGAGTTGAAGATCCGTCTTCGTATGAATTTTCGAGCATCCACGAATGACACTGAGGGTAAAACAAACATTTGCAAGCGATTTTATGAACTCTGGAGTTGCAGATCCGTCTTCGTATGAATTTTCGAGCATCCACGAACGAAACTGAGGGTACGAGAGACAATTGCAAGCGCCTTTATGGACTCTGGAGTTGAAGATCCGTCTTCGTATGATCTTTCGAGCATCTACAAACCAAACTGAGGGTACGAGAGACATTTGCGAATGATTTTATGGACTCTGGAGTTGAAAATCCGTCTTCGTATGAATTTTCGAGCAACTACAATCGAAACTGAAGGTACAAGAGACATTTGCAAGCGCCTTTATGGACTCTGGAGTTGAAGATCCGTCTTCGTATGAATTTTCGAGCATCCACGAACGAAACTGAAGGTACAAGAGACATTTGCAAGCGCCTTTATGGACTCTGGAGTTGAAGATCCGTCTTCGTATGATCTTTCGAGCATCTACAAACCAAACTGAGGGTACGAGAGACATTTGCGAATGATTTTATGGACTCTGGAGTTGAAAATCCGTCTTCGTATGAATTTTCGAGCAACTACAATCGAAACTGAAGGTACAAGAGACATTTGCAAGCGCCTTTATGGACTCTGGAGTTGAAGATCCGTCTTCGTATGAATTTTCGAGCATCCACGAACGGAACTGAGGGTACGAGAGACGTTTGCAAGCGCCTTTATGGACTCTGGAGTTGAAGATCCGTCTCCGTATGAATTTTCGAGCAACGACAAACAAAACTGGAGGTACAAGAGACATTTGCAAGCGCCTTTATGGACTCTGGAGTTGAAGATGTGTCTTCGTATGAATTTTCGAGCAACGACAAACAAAACTGGAGGTACAAGAGACATTTGCAAGCGCCTTTATGGACTCTGGAGTTGAAGATGTGTCTTCGTATGAATTTTCGAGCGACGACAAACGAAACTGAAGGTACAAGAGACATTTGCAAGCGCCTTCATGGACTCTGGAGTTGGAGATCCGTCTTCGTATGAATTTTCGAGCAACTCCAAACGGAACTGAAGGTACAAGAGACATTTGCAAGCGCCTTTATGGACTCTGGAGTTGAAGATCCGTCTTCGCATGAATTTTCGAGCATCTACAAACGAAACTGAAGGTACAAGAGACATTTGCAAGCGCCTTTATGGACTCTGGAGTTGGAGATCCGTCTTCGTATGAATTTTCGAGCATCTACAAACCAAGCTGAGGGTACGAGAGACATTTGCGAATGATTTTATGGACTCTGGAGTTGAAGATCCGTCTTCGTATGAATTTTCGAGCAACTACAAACGAAACTGAAGGTACAAGAGACATTTGCAAGCGCCTTTATGGACTATGGAGTTGAAGATCCGTCTTCGTATGAATTTTCGAGCATCCACGAACGAAACTGAGGGTAAAACAAACATTTGCAAGCGATTTTATGGACTCTGGAGTTGCAGATCCGTCTTCGTATGAATTTTCGAGCATCCACGAACGAAACTGAGGGTACGAGAGACAATTGCAAGTGCCTTTATGGAATCTGGAGTTGAAGATCCGTCTTCGTATGAATTTTCGAGCATCCACGAACGAAACTGAGGGTACGAGAGACGTTTGCAAGCGCCTTTATGGACTCTGGAGGTGAAGATCCGTCTTCGTAGGAATTTTCGAGCATCCACGAACCAAACTGAGGGTACGAGGGACATTTGCAAGCGCCTTTATGGACTCTGGAGGTGGAGATCCGTCTTCGTATGAATTTTCGAGCAACTCCAAACGAAACTGAAGGTACAAGAGACATTTGCAAGCACCTTTATGGACTCTGGAGGTGAAGATCCGTCTTCGTATGAATTTTCGAGCAACTCCAAACGAAACTGAAGGTACAAGAGACATTTGCAAGCGCCTTTATGGACTCTGGAGTTGAAGATCCGTCTTCGTATGAATTTTCGAGCAACTCCAAACGAAACTGAAGGTACAAGAGACATTTGCAAGCGCCTTTATGGACTCTGGAGTTGAAGATCCGTCTTCGTATGAATTTTCGAGCATCTACAAACGAAACTGAAGGTACAAGAGACATTTGCAAGCGCCTTCATGGACTCTGGAGATGGAGATCCGTCTTTGTATGAATTTTCGAGCAACGACAAACGAAACTGAAGGTACAAGAGACATTTGCAAGCGCCATTATGGACTCTGGAGTTGAAGATCCGTCTTCGTATGAATTTTCGAGCATCTCCAAACGGAACTGAAGGTACAAGAGACATTTGCAAGCGCCTTTACGGACTCTGGAGTTGAAGATGTGTCTTCGTATGAATTTTCGAGCAAGGACGAACGAAACTAAAGGTACAACAGACATTTGCAAGCGCCTTTATGGACTCTGGAGTTGAAGATGTGTCTTCGTATGAATTTTCGAGCAACGACAAACAAAACTGGAGGTACAAGAGACATTTGCAAGCGCCTTTATGGACTCTGGAGTTGAAGATCCGTCTTCGTATGAATTTTCGAGCATCTACAAACGAAACTGAAGGTACAAGAGACATTTGCAAGCGCCTTTATGGACTCTGGAGTTGAAGATCCGTCTTCGTATGATCTTTCGAGCATCTACAAACCAAACTGAGGGTACGAGAGACATTTGCGAATGATTTTATGGACTCTGGAGTTGAAGATCCGTCTTCGTATGAATTTTCGAGCAACTACAAACGAAACTGAAGGTACAAGAGACATTTGCAAGCGCCTTTATGGACTCTGGAGTTGAAGATCCATCTTCGTATGAATTTTCGAGCATCCACGAACGAAACTGAAGGTAAAACAAACATTTGCAAGCGATTTTATGGACTCTGGAGTTGCAGATCCGTCTTCGTATGAATTTTCGAGCATCCACGAACGAAACTGAGGGTACGAGAGACAATTGCAAGCGCCTTTATGGACTCTGGAGTTGAAGATCCGTCTTCGTATGAATTTTCGAGCATCCACGAACGAAACTGAGGGTACCAGAGACCTTTGCAAGCGCCTTTATGGACTCTGGAGTTGAAGATCCGTCTTCGTATGAATTTTCGAGCATCTACAAACGAAACTGAAGGTACAAGAGACATTTGCAAGCGCCTTTATGGACTCTGGAGTTGAAGATCCGTCTTCGTATGAATTTTCGAGCATCTACAAACGAAACTGAAGGTACAAGAGACATTTGCAAGCGCCTTTATGGACTCTGGAGTTGAAGATCCGTCTTCGTATGATCTTTCGAGCATCTACAAACCAAACTGAGGGTACGAGAGACATTTGCGAATGATTTTATGGACTCTGGAGTTGAAGATCCGTCTTCGTATGAATTTTCGAGCAACTACAAACGAAACTGAAGGTACAAGAGACATTTGCAAGCGCCTTTATGGACTCTGGAGTTGAAGATCCATCTTCGTATGAATTTTCGAGCATCCACGAACGAAACTGAAGGTAAAACAAACATTTGCAAGCGATTTTATGGACTCTGGAGTTGCAGATCCGTCTTCGTATGAATTTTCGAGCATCCACGAACGAAACTGAGGGTACGAGAGACAATTGCAAGCGCCTTTATGGACTCTGGAGTTGAAGATCCGTCTTCGTATGAATTTTCGAGCATCCACGAACGAAACTGAGGGTACCAGAGACCTTTGCAAGCGCCTTTATGGACTCTGGAGTTGAAGATCCTTCTTCGTATGAATTTTCGAGCATCTACAAACGAAACTGAAGGTACAAGAGACATTTGCAAGCGCCTTTATGGACTCTGGAGTTGAAGATGTGTCTTCGTATGAATTTTCGAGCGACGACAAACGAAACTGAAGGTACAAGAGACATTTGCAAGCGCCTTCATGGACTCTGGAGTTGGAGATCCGTCTTCGTATGAATTTTCGAGCAACTCCAAACGGAACTGAAGGTACAAGAGACATTTGCAAGCGCCTTTATGGACTCTGGAGTTGAAGATCCGTCTTCGCATGAATTTTCGAGCATCTACAAACGAAACTGAAGGTACAAGAGACATTTGCAAGCGCCTTTATGGACTCTGGAGTTGGAGATCCGTCTTCGTATGAATTTTCGAGCATCTACAAACCAAGCTGAGGGTACGAGAGACATTTGCGAATGATTTTATGGACTCTGGAGTTGAAGATCCGTCTTCGTATGAATTTTCGAGCAACTACAAACGAAACTGAAGGTACAAGAGACATTTGCAAGCGCCTTTATGGACTATGGAGTTGAAGATCCGTCTTCGTATGAATTTTCGAGCATCCACGAACGAAACTGAGGGTAAAACAAACATTTGCAAGCGATTTTATGGACTCTGGAGTTGCAGATCCGTCTTCGTATGAATTTTCGAGCATCCACGAACGAAACTGAGGGTACGAGAGACAATTGCAAGTGCCTTTATGGAATCTGGAGTTGAAGATCCGTCTTCGTATGAATTTTCGAGCATCCACGAACGAAACTGAGGGTACGAGAGACGTTTGCAAGCGCCTTTATGGACTCTGGAGGTGAAGATCCGTCTTCGTAGGAATTTTCGAGCATCCACGAACCAAACTGAGGGTACGAGGGACATTTGCAAGCGCCTTTATGGACTCTGGAGGTGGAGATCCGTCTTCGTATGAATTTTCGAGCAACTCCAAACGAAACTGAAGGTACAAGAGACATTTGCAAGCACCTTTATGGACTCTGGAGGTGAAGATCCGTCTTCGTATGAATTTTCGAGCAACTCCAAACGAAACTGAAGGTACAAGAGACATTTGCAAGCGCCTTTATGGACTCTGGAGTTGAAGATCCGTCTTCGTATGAATTTTCGAGCAACTCCGAACGACACTGAAGGTACAAGAGACATTTGCAAGCGCCTTTATGGACTCTGGAGTTGAAGATCCGTCTTCGTATGAATTTTCGAGCATCTACAAACGAAACTGAAGGTACAAGAGACATTTGCAAGCGCCTTCATGGACTCTGGAGATGGAGATCCGTCTTTGTATGAATTTTCGAGCAACGACAAACGAAACTGAAGGTACAAGAGACATTTGCCAGCGCCATTATGGACTCTGGAGTTGAAGATCCGTCTTCGTATGAATTTTCGAGCATCTCCAAACGGAACTGAAGGTAC
Source organism: Phymatocera aterrima (assembly GCA_963170745.1). NCBI lineage: Eukaryota > Metazoa > Arthropoda > Insecta > Hymenoptera > Tenthredinidae > Phymatocera > Phymatocera aterrima. The sequence goes on along the minus strand of CAUJGY010000022.1, from coordinate 57,963 downwards.
AAGAGACATTTGCAAGCGCCTTTACGGACTCTGGAGTTGAAGATGTGTCTTCGTATGAATTTTCGAGCAAGGACGAACGAAACTAAAGGTACAACAGACATTTGCAAGCGCCTTTATGGACTCTGGAGTTGAAGATGTGTCTTCGTATGAATTTTCGAGCAACGACAAACAAAACTGGAGGTACAAGAGACATTTGCAAGCGCCTTTATGGACTCTGGAGTTGAAGATCCGTCTTCGTATGAATTTTCGAGCATCTACAAACGAAACTGAAGGTACAAGAGACATTTGCAAGCGCCTTTATGGACTCTGGAGTTGAAGATCCGTCTTCGTATGATCTTTCGAGCATCTACAAACCAAACTGAGGGTACGAGAGACATTTGCGAATGATTTTATGGACTCTGGAGTTGAAGATCCGTCTTCGTATGAATTTTCGAGCAACTACAAACGAAACTGAAGGTACACGAGACATTTGCAAGCGCCTTTATGGACTCTGGAGTTGAAGATCCGTCTTCGTATGAATTTTCGAGCATCTACAAACGAAACTGAAGGTACAAGAGACATTTGCAATCGCCTTTATGGACTCTGGAGTTGAAGATCCGTCTTCGTATGATCTTTCGAGCATCTACAAACCAAACTGAGGGTACGAGAGACATTTGCGAATGATTTTATGGACTCTGGAGTTGAAGATCCGTCTTCGTATGAATTTTCGAGCAACTACAAACGAAACTGAAGGTACAAGAGACATTTGCAAGCGCCTTTATGGACTCTGGAGTTGAAGATCCATCTTCGTATGAATTTTCGAGCATCCACGAACGAAACTGAAGGTAAAACAAACATTTGCAAGCGATTTTATGGACTCTGGAGTTGCAGATCCGTCTTCGTATGAATTTTCGAGCATCCACGAACGAAACTGAGGGTACGAGAGACAATTGCAAGCGCCTTTATGGACTCTGGAGTTGAAGATCCGTCTTCGTATGAATTTTCGAGCATCCACGAACGAAACTGAGGATACCAGAGACCTTTGCAAGCGCCTTTATGGACTCTGGAGTTGAAGATCCGTCTTCGTATGAATTTTCGAGCATCTACAAACGAAACTGAAGGTACAAGAGACATTTGCAAGCGCCTTTATGGACTCTGGAGTTGAAGATCCGTCTTCGCATGAATTTTCGAGCATCTACAAACGAAACTATAGGTACAAGAGACATTTGCAAGCGCCTTTATGGACTCTGGAGTTGGAGATCCGTCTTCGTATGAATTTTCGAGCATCTACAAACCAAGCTGAGGGTACGAGAGACATTTGCGAATGATTTTATGGACTCTGGAGTTGAAGATCCGTCTTCGTATGAATTTTCGAGCAACTACAAACGAAACTGAAGGTACAAGAGACATTTGCAAGCGCCTTTATGGACTCTGGAGTTGAAGATCCGTCTTCGTATGCATTTTCGAGCATCCACGAACGAAACTGAGGGTAAAACAAACATTTGCAAGCGATTTTATGGACTCTGGAGTTGCAGATCCGTCTTCGTATGAATTTTCGAGCATCCACGAACGAAACTGAGGGTACGAGAGACAATTGCAAGTGCCTTCATGGAATCTGGAGTTGAAGATCCGTCTTCGTATGAATTTTCGAGCATCCACGAACCAAACTGAGGGTACGAGGGACATTTGCAAGCGCCTTTATGGACTCTGGAGGTGGAGATCCGTCTTCGTATGAATTTTCGAGCAACTCCAAACGAAACTGAAGGTACAAGAGACATTTGTAAGCGCCTTTATGGACTCTGGAGTTGAAGATCCGTCTTCGTATGAATTTTCGAGCAACTCCAAACGAAACTGAAGGTACAAGAGACATTTGCAAGCGCCTTTATGGACTCTGGAGTTGAAGATCCGTCTTCGTATGAATTTTCGAGCATCTACAAACGAAACTGAAGGTACAAGAGACATTTGCAAGCGCCTTCATGGACTCTGGAGATGAAGATCCGTCTTCGTATGAATTTTCGAGCAACGACAAACGAAACTGAAGGTACAAGAGACATTTGCAAGCGCCATTATGGACTCTGGAGTTGAAGATCCGTCTTCGTATGAATTTTCGAGCAACTCCAAACGGAACTGAAGGTACAAGAGACATTTGCAAGCGCCTTTATGGACTCTGGAGTTGAAGATCCGTCTTCGTATGAATTCTCGAGCATCTACAAACGAAACTGAAGGTACAAGAGACATTTGCAAGCGCCTTCATGGACTCTGGAGTTGAAGATCCGTCTTCGTATGAATTTTCGAGCAACGACAAACAAAACTGGAGGTACAAGAGACAATTGCAAGCGCCTTTATGGACTCTGGAGTTGAAGATCCGTCTTCGTATGAATTTTCGAGCATCCACGAACAAAACTGAGGGTACCAGAGACCTTTGCAAGCGCCTTTATGGACTCTGCAGTTGAAGATCCGTCTTCGTATGAATTCTCGAGCATCTACAAACGAAACTGAAGGTACAAGAGACATTTGCAAGCGCCTTCATGGACTCTGGAGTTGAAGATCCGTCTTCGTATGAATTTTCGAGCAACTACAAACGAAACTGAAGGTACAAGAGACATTTGCAAGCGCCTTTATGGAATCTGGAGTTGAAGATCCGTCTTCGTATGAATTTTCGAGCATCCACGAATGACACTGAGGGTAAAACAAACATTTGCAAGCGATTTTATGAACTCTGGAGTTGCAGATCCGTCTTCGTATGAATTTTCGAGCATCCACGAACGAAACTGAGGGTACGAGAGACAATTGCAAGCGCCTTTATGGACTCTGGAGGTGAAGATCCGTCTTCGTATGAATTTTCGAGCAACTGCAAACGAAACTGAAGGAACAAGAGACATTTGCAAGCCCCTTTATGGACTCTGGAGGTGAAGATCCGTCTTCGTATGAATTTTCGAGCAACTCCAACCGAAACTGAAGGTACAAGAGACATTTGCAAGCGCCTTTATGGACTCTGGAGTTGAAGATCCGTCTTCGTATGAATTTTCGAGCAACTCCAAACGAAGCTGAAGGTACAAGAGACATTTGCAAGCGCCTTTATGGACTCTGGAGTTGAAGATCCGTCTTCGTATGAATTTTCGAGCATCTACAAACGAAACTGAAGGTACAAGAGACATTTGCAAGCGCCTTCATGGACTCTGGAGATGGAGATCCGTCTTCGTATGAATTTTCGAGCAACGACAAACGAAACTGAAGGTACAAGAGACATTTGCAAGCGCCATTATGGACTCTGGAGTTGAAGATCCGTCTTCGTATGAATTTTCGAGCATCCACGAATGACACTGAGGGTAAAACAAACATTTGCAAGCGATTTTATGAACTCTGGAGTTGCAGATCCGTCTTCGTATGAATTTTCGAGCATCCACGAACGAAACTGAGGGTACGAGAGACAATTGCAAGCGCCTTTATGGACTCTGGAGGTGAAGATCCGTCTTCGTATGAATTTTCGAGCAACTGCAAACGAAACTGAAGGAACAAGAGACATTTGCAAGCCCCTTTATGGACTCTGGAGGTGAAGATCCGTCTTCGTATGAATTTTCGAGCAACTTCAAACGAAACTGAAGGTACAAGAGACATTTGCAAGCGCCTTTATGGACTCTGGAGTTGAAGATCCGTCTTCGTATGAATTTTCGAGCATCTACAAACGAAACTGAAGGTACAAGAGACATTTGCAAGCGCCTTCATGGACTCTGGAGATGGAGATCCGTCTTCGTATGAATTTTCGAGCAACGACAAACGAAACTGAAGGTACAAGAGACATTTGCAAGCGCCTTTATGGACTCTGGAGTTGAAGATGTGTCTTCGTATGAATTTTCGAGCAACGACGAACGAAACTAAAGGTACAACAGACATTTGCAAGCGCCTTTATGGACTCTGGAGTTGAAGATGTGTCTTCGTATGAATTTTCGAGCAACGACAAACAAAACTGGAGGTACAAGAGACATTTGCAAGCGCCTTTATGGACTCTGGAGTTGAAGATCCGTCTTCGTATGAATTTTCGAGCATCTACAAACGAAACTGAAGGTACAAGAGACATTTGCAAGCGCCTTTATGGACTCTGGAGTTGAAGATCCGTCTTCGTATGATCTTTCGAGCATCTACAAACCAAACTGAGGGTACGAGAGACATTTGCGAATGATTTTATGGACTCTGGAGTTGAAGATCCGTCTTCGTATGAATTTTCGAGCAACTACAATCGAAACTGAAGGTACAAGAGACATTTGCAAGCGCCTTTATGGACTCTGGAGTTGAAGATCCATCTTCGTATGAATTTTCGAGCATCCACGAACGAAACTGAGGGTAAAACAAACATTTGCAAGCGATTTTATGGAATCTGGAGTTGCAGATCCGTCTTCGTATGAATTTTCGAGCATCCACGAACGAAACTGAGGGTACGAGAGACAATTGCAAGCGCCTTTATGGACTCTGGAGTTGAAGATCCGTCTTCGTATGAATTTTCGAGCATCCACGAACGAAACTGAGGGTACCAGAGACCTTTGCAAGCGCCTTTATGGACTCTGGAGTTGAAGATCCGTCTTCGTATGAATTTTCGAGCATCTACAAACGAAACTGAAGGTACAAGAGACATTTGCAAGCGCCTTTATGGACTCTGGAGTTGAAGATCCGTCTTCGTATGAATTTTCGAGCAACTCCAAACGAAACTATAGGTACAAGAGACATTTGCAAGCGCCTTTATGGACTCTGGAGGTGAAGATGTGTCTTCGTATGAATTTTCGAGCAACTCCAAACGAAACTGAAGGTACAAGAGACATTTGCAAGCACCTTTATGGACTCTGGAGTTGAAGATGTGTCTTCGTATGAATTTTCGAGCAACGACGAACGAAACTGAAGGTACAACAGACATTTGCAAGCGCCTTTATGGACTCTGGAGTTGAAGATGTGTCTTCGTATGAATTTTCGAGCAACGACAAACGGAACTGAAGGTACAAGAGACATTTGCAAGCGCCTTCATGGACTCTGGAGTTGGAGATCCGTCTTCGTATGAATTTTCGAGCATCCACGAACGAAACTGAAGGTACAAGAGACATTTGCAAGCGCCTTTATGGACTCTGGAGTTGAAGATCCGTCTTCGTATGATCTTTCGAGCATCTACAAACCAAACTGAGGGTACGAGAGACATTTGCGAATGATTTTATGGACTCTGGAGTTGAAAATCCGTCTTCGTATGAATTTTCGAGCATCTACAATCGAAACTGAAGGTACAAGAGACATTTGCAAGCGCCTTTATGGACTCTGGAGTTGAAGATCCGTCTTCGTATGAATTTTCGAGCATCCACGAACGAAACTGAGGGTAAATCAAACATTTGCAAGCGATTTTATGGACTCTGGAGTTGCAGATCCGTCTTCGTATGAATTTTCAAGCATCCACGAACGAAACTGAGGGTACGAGAGACGTTTGCAAGCGCCTTTATGGACTCTGGAGTTGAAGATCCGTCTCCGTATGAATTTTCGAGCATCCACGAACCAAACTGAGGGTACGAGAGACATTTGCAACCGCCTTTATGGACTCTGGAGGTGAAGATCCGTCTTCGTATGAATTTTCGAGCAACTCCAATCGAAACTGAAGGTACAAGAGACATTTGCAAGCGCCTTTATGGACTCTGGAGTTGAAGATGTGTCTTCGTATGAATTTTCGAGCAACTCCAAACGAAACTGAAGGTACAACAGACATTTGCAAGCGCCTTTATGGACTCTGGAGTTGAAGATGTGTCTTCGTATGAATTTTCGAGCAACGACAAACGAAACTGAAGGTACAACAGACATTTGCAAGCGCCTTTATGGACTCTGGAGTTGAAGATGTGTCTTCGTATGAATTTTCGAGCAACGACAAACGAAACTGAAGGTACAAGAGACATTTGCAAGCGCCTTTATGGACTCTGGAGTTGCAGATCCGTCTTCGTATGAATTTTCGAGCATCTACAAACCAAACTGAAAGTCTGAGAGACATTTGCGAATGATTTTATGGACTCTGGAGTTGAAGATCCGTCTTCGTATGAATTTTCGAGCAACTACAAACGAAACTGAAGGTACAAGAGACATTTGCAAGCGCCTTTATGGACTCTGGAGTTGAAGATCCGTCTTCGTATGAATTTTCGAGCATCCACGAACGGAACTGAGGGTAAAACAAACATTTGCAAGCGATTTTATGGACTCTGGAGTTGCAGATCCGTCTTCGTATGAATTTTCGAGCATCCACGAACGAAACTGAGGGTACGAGAGACGTTTGCAAGCGCCTTTATGGACTCTGGAGTTGAAGATCCGTCTTCGTATGAATTTTCGAGCATCTACAAACGAAACTGAAGGTACAAGAGACATTTGCAAGCGCCTTTATGGACTCTGGAGTTGAAGATCCGTCTTCGTATGAATTTTCGAGCATCTACAAACCAAACTGAGGGTACGAGAGACATTTGCGAATGATTTTATGGACTCTGGAGTTGAAGATCCGTCTTCGTATGAATTTTCGAGCAACTACAAACGAAACTGAAGGTACAAGAGACATTTGCAAGCGCCTTTATGGACTCTGGAGTTGAAGATCCGTCTTCGTATGATCTTTCGAGCATCTACAAACCAAACTGAGGGTACGAGAGACATTTGCGAATGATTTTATGGACTCTGGAGTTGAAAATCCGTCTTCGTATGAATTTTCGAGCAACTACAATCGAAACTGAAGGTACAAGAGACATTTGCAAGCGCCTTTATGGACTCTGGAGTTGAAGATCCGTCTTCGTATGAATTTTCGAGCATCCACGAACGAAACTGAAGGTACAAGAGACATTTGCAAGCGCCTTTATGGACTCTGGAGTTGAAGATCCGTCTTCGTATGATCTTTCGTGCATCTACGAACCAAACTGAGGGTACGAGAGACATTTGCGAATGATTTTATGGACTCTGGAGTTGAAGATCCGTCTTCGTATGAATTTTCGAGCATCCACGAACGAAACTGAGCGTACAAGAGACATTTGCAAGCGCCTTTATGGACTCTGGAGGTGAAGATCCGTCTTCGTATGAATTTTCGAGCAACTGCAAACGAAACTGAAGGAACAAGAGACATTTGCAAGCGCCTTTATGGACTCTGGAGGTGAAGATCCGTCTTCGTATGAATTTTCGAGCAACTCCAAACGAAACTGAAGGAACAAGAGACATTTGCAAGCGCCTTTATGGACTCTGGAGGTGAAGATCCGTCTTCGTATGAATTTTCGAGCAACTCCAAACGAAACTGAAGGAACAAGAGACATTCGCAAGCGCCTTTATGGACTCTGGAGTTGAAGATCCGTCTTCGTATGAATTTTCGAGCAACGACAAACGAAACTGAAGGAACAAGAGACATTTGCAAGCGCCTTTATGGACTCTGGAGTTGAAGATGTGTCTTCGTATGAATTTTCGAGCAACTCCAAACGAAACTGAAGGTACAAGAGACATTTGCAAGCGCCTTTATGGACTCTGGAGTTGAAGATGTGTCTTCGTATGAATTATCGAGCAACGACGAACGGAACTGAAGGTACAACAGACATTTGCAAGCGCCTTTATGGACTCTGGAGTTGAAGATGTGTCTTCGTATGAATTATCGAGCAACGACGAACGGAACTGAAGGTACAACAGACATTTGCAAGCGCCTTCATGGACTCTGGAGTTGGAGATCCGTCTTCGTATGAATTTTCGAGCAACTCCAAACGAAACTGAAGGTACAAGAGACATTTGCAAGCGCCTTTATGGACTCTGGAGTTGAAGATGTGTCTTCGTATGAATTTTCGAGCAACTCCAAACGAAACTGAAGGTACAAGAGACATTTGCAAGCGCCTTCATGGACTCTGGAGTTGAAGATCCGTCTTCGTATGAATTTTTGAGCAACTCCAAACGAAACTGAAGGTACAAAAGACATTTGCAAGCGCCTTCATGGACTCTGGAGTTGGAGATGTGTCTTCGTATGAATTTTCGAGCAACGACGAACGAAACTGAAGGTACAACAGACATTTGCGAGCGCCTTTATGGACTCTGGAGTTGAAGATGTGTCTTCGTATGAATTTTCGAGCAACGACAAACGAAACTGAAGGTACAAGAGACATTTGCAAGCGCCTTCATGGACTCTGGAGTTGAAGATCCGTCTTCGTATGAATTTATGAGCAACTCCAAACGAAACTGAAGGTACAAAAGACATTTGCAAGCGCCTTCATGGACTCTGGAGTTGGAGATGTGTCTTCGTATGAATTTTCGAGCAACGACGAACGAAACTGAAGGTACAACAGACATTTGCGAGCGCCTTTATGGACTCTGCAGTTGAAGATGTGTCTTCGTATGAATTTTCGAGCAACGACAAACGAAACTGAAGGTACAAGAGACATTTGCAAGCGCCATTATGGACTCTGGAGTTGAAGATCCGTCTTCGTATGAATTTTCGAGCAACTCCAAACGGAACTGAAGGTACAAGAGACATTTGCAAGCGCCTTTATGGACTCTGGAGTTGAAGATGTGTCTTCGTATGAATTTTCGAGCAACGACGAACGAAACTAAAGGTACAACAGACATTTGCAAGCGCCTTTATGGACTCTGGAGTTGAAGATGTGTCTTCGTATGAATTTTCGAGCACCGACAAACAAAACTGAAGGTACAAGAGACATTTGCAAGCGCCTTCATGGACTCTGGAGTTGAAGATCCGTCTTCGTATGAATTTTCGAGCAACGACAAACAAAACTGGAGGTACAAGAGACAATTGCAAGCGCCTTTATGGACTCTGGAGTTGAAGATCCGTCTTCGTATGAATTTTCGAGCATCCACGAACGAAACTGAGGGTACCAGAGACCTTTGCAAGCGCCTTTATGGACTCTGCAGTTGAAGATCCGTCTTCGTATGAATTCTCGAGCATCTCCAAACGAAACTGAAGGTACAAGAGACATTTGCAAGCGCCTTCATGGACTCTGGAGTTGAAGATCCGTCTTCGTATGAATTTTCGAGCAACTACAAACGAAACTGAAGGTACAAGAGACATTTGCAAGCGCCTTTATGGAATCTGGAGTTGAAGATCCGTCTTCGTATGAATTTTCGAGCATCCACGAATGACACTGAGGGTAAAACAAACATTTGCAAGCGATTTTATGAACTCTGGAGTTGCAGATCCGTCTTCGTATGAATTTTCGAGCATCCACGAACGAAACTGAGGGTACGAGAGACAATTGCAAGCGCCTTTATGGACTCTGGAGTTGAAGATCCGTCTTCGTATGATCTTTCGAGCATCTACAAACCAAACTGAGGGTACGAGAGACATTTGCGAATGATTTTATGGACTCTGGAGTTGAAAATCCGTCTTCGTATGAATTTTCGAGCAACTACAATCGAAACTGAAGGTACAAGAGACATTTGCAAGCGCCTTTATGGACTCTGGAGTTGAAGATCCGTCTTCGTATGAATTTTCGAGCATCCACGAACGAAACTGAAGGTACAAGAGACATTTGCAAGCGCCTTTATGGACTCTGGAGTTGAAGATCCGTCTTCGTATGATCTTTCGAGCATCGACAAACCAAACTGAGGGTACGAGAGACATTTGCGAATGATTTTATGGACTCTGGAGTTGAAAATCCGTCTTCGTATGAATTTTCGAGCAACTACAATCGAAACTGAAGGTACAAGAGACATTTGCAAGCGCCTTTATGGACTCTGGAGTTGAAGATCCGTCTTCGTATGAATTTTCGAGCATCCACGAACGAAACTGAGGGTAAATCAAACATTTGCAAGCGATTTTATGGACTCTGGAGTTGCAGATCCGTCTTCGTATGAATTTTCGAGCATCCACGAACGAAACTGAGGGTACGAGAGACGTTTGCAAGCGCCTTTATGGACTCTGGAGTTGAAGATCCGTCTCCGTATGAATTTTCGAGCATCCACGAACCAAACTGAGGGTACGAGAGACATTTGCAACCGCCTTTATGGACTCTGGAGGTGAAGATCCGTCTTCGTATGAATTTTCGAGCAACTCCAATCGAAACTGAAGGTACAAGAGACATTTGCAAGCGCCTTTATGGACTCTGGAGTTGAAGATGTGTCTTCGTATGGATTTTCGAGCAACTCCAAACGAAACTGAAGGTACAACAGACATTTGCAAGCGCCTTTATGGACTCTGGAGTTGAAGATGTGTCTTCGTATGAATTTTCGAGCAACGACAAACGAAACTGAAGGTACAACAGACATTTGCAAGCGCCTTTATGGACTCTGGAGTTGAAGATGTGTCTTCGTATGAATTTTCGAGCAACGACAAACGAAACTGAAGGTACAAGAGACATTTGCAAGCGCCTTTATGGACTCTGGAGTTGAAGATCCGTCTTCGTATGAATTTTCGAGCATCTACAAACCAAACTGAAAGTCTGAGAGACATTTGCGAATGATTTTATGGACTCTGGAGTTGAAGATCCGTCTTCGTATGAATTTTCGAGCAACTACAAACGAAACTGAAGGTACAAGAGACATTTGCAAGCGCCTTTATGGACTCTGGAGTTGAAGATCCGTCTTCGTATGAATTTTCGAGCATCCACGAACGGAACTGAGGGTAAAACAAACATTTGCAAGCGATTTTATGGACTCTGGAGTTGCAGATCCGTCTTCGTATGAATTTTCGAGCATCCACGAACGAAACTGAGGGTACGAGAGACGTTTGCAAGCGCCTTTATGGACTCTGGAGTTGAAGATCCGTCTTCGTATGAATTTTCGAGCATCTACAAACGAAACTGAAGGTACAAGAGACATTTGCAAGCGCCTTTATGGACTCTGGAGTTGAAGATCCGTCTTCGTATGAATTTTCGAACATCTACAAACCAAACTGAGGGTACGAGAGACATTTGCGAATGATTTTATGGACTCTGGAGTTGAAGATCCGTCTTCGTATGAATTTTCGAGCAACTACAAACGAAACTGAAGGTACAAGAGACATTTGCAAGCGCCTTTATGGACTCTGGAGTTGAAGATCCGTCTTCGTATGATCTTTCGAGCATCTACAAACCAAACTGAGGGTACGAGAGACATTTGCGAATGATTTTATGGACTCTGGAGTTGAAAATCCGTCTTCGTATGAATTTTCGAGCAACTACAATCGAAACTGAAGGTACAAGAGACATTTGCAAGCGCCTTTATGGACTCTGGAGTTGAAGATCCGTCTTCGTATGAATTTTCGAGCATCCACGAACGAAACTGAAGGTACAAGAGACATTTGCAAGCGCCTTTATGGACTCTGGAGTTGAAGATCCGTCTTCGTATGATCTTTCGAGCATCTACAAACCAAACTGAGGGTACGAGAGACATTTGCGAATGATTTTATGGACTCTGGAGTTGAAGATCCGTCTTCGTATGAATTTTCGAGCATCCACGAACGAAACTGAGCGTACAAGAGACATTTGCAAGCGCCTTTATGGACTCTGGAGGTGAAGATCCGTCTTCGTATGAATTTTCGAGCAACTGCAAACGAAACTGAAGGAACAAGAGACATTTGCAAGCGCCTTTATGGACTCTGGAGGTGAAGATCCGTCTTCGTATGAATTTTCGAGCAACTCCAAACGAAACTGAAGGTACAAGAGACATTCGCAAGCGCCTTTATGGACTCTGGAGTTGAAGATCCGTCTTCGTATGAATTTTCGAGCAACGACAAACGAAACTGAAGGAACAAGAGACATTTGCAAGCGCCTTTATGGACTCTGGCGTTGAAGATGTGTCTTCGTATGAATTTTCGAGCAACTCCAAACGAAACTGAAGGTACAAGAGACATTTGCAAGCGCCTTTATGGACTCTGGAGTTGAAGATGTGTCTTCGTATGAATTATCGAGCAACGACGAACGGAACTGAAGGTACAACAGACATTTGCAAGCGCCTTTATGGACTCTGGAGTTGAAGATGTGTCTTCGTATGAATTATCGAGCAACGACGAACGGAACTGAAGGTACAACAGACATTTGCAAGCGCCTTCATGGACTCTGGAGTTGGAGATCCGTCTTCGTATGAATTTTCGAGCAACTCCAAACGAAACTGAAGGTACAAGAGACATTTGCAAGCGCCTTTATGGACTCTGGAGTTGAAGATGTGTCTTCGTATGAATTTTCGAGCAACTCCAAACGAAACTGAAGGTACGAGAGACATTTGCAAGCGCCTTCATGGACTCTGGAGTTGAAGATCCGTCTTCGTATGAATTTTTGAGCAACTCCAAACGAAACTGAAGGTACAAAAGACATTTGCAAGCGCCTTCATGGACTCTGGAGTTGGAGATGTGTCTTCGTATGAATTTTCGAGCAACGACGAACGAAACTGAAGGTACAACAGACATTTGCGAGCGCCTTTATGGACTCTGGAGTTGAAGATGTGTCTTCGTATGAATTTTCGAGCAACGACAAACGAAACTGAAGGTACAAGAGACATTTGCAAGCGCCTTCATGGACTCTGGAGTTGAAGATCCGTCTTCGTATGAATTTATGAGCAACTCCAAACGAAACTGAAGGTACAAAAGACATTTGCAAGCGCCTTCATGGACTCTGGAGTTGAAGATGTGTCTTCGTATGAATTATCGAGCAACGACGAACGGAACTGAAGGTACAACAGACATTCGCAAGCGCCGTTATGGACTCTGGAGTTGAAGATGTGTCTTCGTATGAATTTTCGAGCAACGACAAACGAAACTGAAGGTACAAGAGACATTTGCAAGCGCCTTCATGGACTCTGGAGTTGGAGATCCGTCTTCGTATGAATTTTCGAGCAACTCCAAATGAAACTGAAGGTACAAGAGACATTTGCAAGCGCCTTTATGGACTCTGGAGTTGAAGATCCGTCTTCGTATGAATTTTCGAGCAACGCCAAACGAAACTGAAGGTACAAGAGACATTTGCAAGCGCCTTCATGGACTCTGGAGTTGGAGATCCGTCTTCGTATGAATTTTCGAGCAACTCCAAACGGAACTGAAGGTACAAGAGACATTTGCAAGCGCCTTTATGGACTCTGGAGTTGAAGATCCGTCTTCGCATGAATTTTCGAGCATCTACAAACGAAACTGAAGGTACAAGAGACATTTGCAAGCGCCTTTATGGACTCTGGAGTTGGAGATCCGTCTTCGTATGAATTTTCGAGCATCTACAAACCAAGCTGAGGGTACGAGAGACATTTGCGAATGATTTTATGGACTCTGGAGTTGAAGATCCGTCTTCGTATGAATTTTCGAGCAACTACAAACGAAACTGAAGGTACAAGAGACATTTGCAAGCGCCTTTATGGACTATGGAGTTGAAGATCCGTCTTCGTATGAATTTTCGAGCATCCACGAACGAAACTGAGGGTAAAACAAATATTTGCAAGCGATTTTATGGACTCTGGAGTTGCAGATCCGTCTTCGTATGAATTTTCGAGCATCCACGAACGAAACTGAGGGTACGAGAGACAATTGCAAGTGCCTTTATGGAATCTGGAGTTGAAGATCCGTCTTCGTATGAATTTTCGAGCATCCACGAACGAAACTGAGGGTACGAGAGACGTTTGCAAGCGCCTTTATGGACTCTGGAGGTGAAGATCCGTCTTCGTATGAATTTTCGAGCATCCACGAACCAAACTGAGGGTACGAGGGACATTTGCAAGCGCCTTTATGGACTCTGGAGGTGGAGATCCGTCTTCGTATGAATTTTCGAGCAACTCCAAACGAAACTGAAGGTACAAGAGACATTTGCAAGCGCCTTTATGGACTCTGGAGGTGAAGATCCGTCTTCGTATGAATTTTCGAGCAACTCCAAACGAAACTGAAGATACAAGAGACATTTGCAAGCGCCTTTATGGACTCTGGAGTTGAAGATCCGTCTTCGTATGAATTTTCGAGCAACTCCAAACGAAACTGAAGGTACAAGAGACATTTGCAAGCGCCTTTATGGACTCTGGAGTTGAAGATCCGTCTTCGTATGAATTTTCGAGCATCTACAAACGAAACTGAAGGTACAAGAGACATTTGCAAGCGCCTTCATGGACTCTGGAGATGGAGATCCGTCTTCGTATGAATTTTCGAGCAACGACAAACGAAACTGAAGGTACAAGAGACATTTGCAAGCGCCATTATGGACTCTGGAGTTGAAGATCCGTCTTCGTATGAATTTTCGAGCAACTCCAAACGGAACTGAAGGTACAAGAGACATTTGCAAGCGCCTTTATGGACTCTGGAGTTGAAGATGTGTCTTCGTATGAATTTTCGAGCAACGACGAACGAAACTAAAGGTACAACAGACATTTGCAAGCGCCTTTATGGACTCTGGAGTTGAAGATGTGTCTTCGTATGAATTTTCGAGCAACGACAAACAAAACTGGAGGTACAAGAGACATTTGCAAGCGCCTTTATGGACTCTGGAGTTGAAGATCCGTCTTCGTATGAATTTTCGAGCATCTACAAACGAAACTGAAGGTACAAGAGACATTTGCAAGCGCCTTTATGGACTCTGGAGTTGAAGATCCGTCTTCGTATGATCTTTCGAGCATCTACAAACCAAACTGAGGGTACGAGAGACATTTGCGAATGATTTTATGGACTCTGGAGTTGAAGATCCGTCTTCGTCTGAATTTTCGAGCAACTACAAACGAAACTGAAGGTACAAGAGACATTTGCAAGCGCCTTTATGGACTCTGGAGTTGAAGATCCATCTTCGTATGAATTTTCGAGCATCCACGAACGAAACTGAGGGTAAAACAAACATTTGCAAGCGATTTTATGGACTCTGGAGTTGCAGATCCGTCTTCGTATGAATTTTCGAGCATCCACGAACGAAACTGAGGGTACGAGAGACAATTGCAAGCGCCTTTATGGACTCTGGAGTTGGAGATCCGTCTTCGTATGAATTTTCGAGCATCCACGAACGAAACTGAGGGTACCAGAGACCTTTGCAAGCGCCTTTATGGACTCTGGAGTTGAAGATCCGTCTTCGTATGAATTTTCGAGCATCTACAAACGAAACTGAAGGTACAAGAGACATTTGCAAGCGCCTTTATGGACTCTGGAGTTGAAGATCCGTCTTCGTATGAATTTTCGAGCAACTCCAAACGAAACTATAGGTACAAGAGACATTTGCAAGCGCCTTTATGGACTCTGGAGTTGAAGATGTGTCTTCGTATGAATTTTCGAGCAACTCCAAACGAAACTGAAGGTACAAGAGACATTTGCAAGCACCTTTATGGACTCTGGAGTTGAAGATGTGTCTTCGTATGAATTTTCGAGCAACGACGAACGAAACTGAAGGTACAACAGACATTTGCAAGCGCCTTTATGAACTCTGGAGTTGAAGATGTGTCTTCGTATGAATTTTCGAGCAACGACAAACGGAACTGAAGGTACAAGAGACATTTGCAAGCGCCTTCATGGACTCTGGAGTTGGAGATCCGTCTTCGTATGAATTCTCGAGCAACTCCAAACGGAACTGAAGGTATAAGAGACATTTGCAAGCGCCTTTATGGACTCTGGAGTTGGAGATCCGTCTTCGTATGAATTTTCGAGCATCTACAAACCAAGCTGAGGGTACGAGAGACATTTGCGAATGATTTTATGGACTCTGGAGTTGAAGATCCGTCTTCGTATGAATTTTCGAACAACTACAAACGAAACTGAAGGTACAAGAGACATTTGCAAGCGCCTTTATGAACTCTGGAGT
The DNA here is from genome assembly GCA_963170745.1 of Phymatocera aterrima. Taxonomy (NCBI): domain Eukaryota; kingdom Metazoa; phylum Arthropoda; class Insecta; order Hymenoptera; family Tenthredinidae; genus Phymatocera; species Phymatocera aterrima. The sequence goes on along the minus strand of CAUJGY010000022.1, from coordinate 42,286 downwards.
TGAAGATCCGTCTTCGTATGAATTTTCGAGCATCCACGAACGTAACTGAGGGTAAAACAAACATTTGCAAGCGATTTTATGGACTCTGGAGTTGCAGATCCGTCTTCGTATGAATTTTCGAGCATCCACGAACGAAACTGAGGGTACGAGAGACAATTGCAAGTGCCTTTATGGAATCTGGAGTTGAAGATCCGTCTTCGTATGAATTTTCGAGCATCCACGAACGAAACTGAGGGTACGAGAGACGTTTGCAAGCGCCTTCATGGACTCTGGAGGTGAAGATCCGTCTTCGTATGAATTTTCGAGCATCCACGAACCAAACTGAGGGTACGAGGGACATTTGCAAGCGCCTTTATGGACTCTGGAGGTGGAGATCCGTCTTCGTATGAATTTTCGAGCAACTCCAAACGAAACTGAAGGTACAAGAGACATTTGTAAGCGCCTTTATGGACTCTGGAGGTGAAGATCCGTCTTCGTATGAATTTTCGAGCAACTCCAAACGAAACTGAAGGTACAAGAGACATTTGCAAGCGCCTTTATGGACTCTGGAGTTGAAGATCCGTCTTCGTATGAATTTTCGAGCAACTCCAAACGAAACTGAAGGTACAAGAGACATTTGCAAGCGCCTTTATGGACTCTGGAGTTGAAGATCCGTCTTCGTATGAATTTTCGAGCATCTACAAACGAAACTGAAGGTACAAGAGACATTTGCAAGCGCCTTCATGGACTCTGGAGATGAAGATCCGTCTTCGTATGAATTTTCGAGTAACGACAAACGAAACTGAAGGTACAAGAGACATTTGCAAGCGCCATTATGGACTCTGGAGTTGAAGATCCGTCTTCGTATGAATTTTCGAGCAACTCCAAACGGAACTGAAGGTACAAGAGACATTTGCAAGCGCCTTTATGGACTCTGGAGTTGAAGATCCGTCTTCGTATGAATTCTCGAGCATCTACAAACGAAACTGAAGGTACAAGAGACATTTGCAAGCGCCTTCATGGACTCTGGAGTTGAAGATCCGTCTTCGTATGAATTTTCGAGCAACGACAAACAAAACTGGAGGTACAAGAGACATTTGCAAGCGCCTTTATGGACTCTGGAGTTGAAGATCCGTCTTCGTCTGAATTTTCGAGCATCTACAAACGAAACTGAAGGTACAAGAGACATTTGCAAGCGCCTTTATGGACTCTGGAGTTGAAGATCCGTCTTCGTATGAATTTTCGAGCAACTACAAACGAAACTGAAGGTACAAGAGACATTTGCAAGCGCCTTTATGGACTCTGGAGTTGAAGATCCGTCTTCGTATGAATTTTCGAGCATCCACGAACGAAACTGAGGGTAAAACAAACATTTGCAAGCGATTTTATGGACTCTGGAGTTGCAGATCCGTCTTCGTATGAATTTTCGAGCATCCACGAACGAAACTGAGGGTACGAGAGACAATTGCAAGCGCCTTTATGGACTCTGGAGTTGAAGATCCGTCTTCGTATGAATTTTCGAGCATCCACGAACGAAACTGAGGGTACAAGAGACATTTGCAAGCGCCTTCATGGACTCTGGAGTTGAAGATCCGTCTTCGTATGAATTTTCGAGCAACTACAAACGAAACTGAAGGTACAAGAGACATTTGCAAGCGCCTTTATGGACTCTGGAGTTGAAGATCCGTCTTCGTATGAATTTTCGAGCATCCACGAACGAAACTGAGGGTACGAGAGACGTTTGCAAGCGCCTTTATGGACTCTGGAGTTGAAGATCCGTCTCCGTATGAATTTTCGAGCATCCACGAACCAAACTGAGGGTACGAGAGACATTTGCAACCGCCTTTATGGACTCTGGAGGTGAAGATCCGTCTTCGTATGAATTTTCGAGCAACTCCAATCGAAACTGAAGGTACAAGAGACATTTGCAAGCGCCTTTATGGACTCTGGAGTTGAAGATGTGTCTTCGTATGAATTTTCGAGCAACTCCAAACGAAACTGAAGGTACAACAGACATTTGCAAGCGCCTTTATGGACTCTGGAGTTGAAGATGTGTCTTCGTATGAATTTTCGAGCAACGACAAACGAAACTGAAGGTACAACAGACATTTGCAAGCGCCTTTATGGACTCTGGAGTTGAAGATGTGTCTTCGTATGAATTTTCGAGCAACGACAAACGAAACTGAAGGTACAAGAGACATTTGCAAGCGCCTTTATGGACTCTGGAGTTGAAGATCCGTCTTCGTATGAATTTTCGAGCATCTACAAACCAAACTGAAAGTCTGAGAGACATTTGCGAATGATTTTATGGACTCTGGAGTTGAAGATCCGTCTTCGTATGAATTTTCGAGCATCCACGAACGAAACTGAGGGTACGAGAGACAATTGCAAGCGCCTTTATGGACTCTGGAGTTGAAGATCCGTCTTCGTATGAATTTTCGAGCATCTACAAACGAAACTGAAGGTACAAGAGACATTTGCAAGCGCCTTTATGGACTCTGGAGTTGCAGATCCGTCTTCGTATGAATTTTCGAGCATCCACGAACGAAACTGAGGGTACGAGAGACAATTGCAAGCGCCTTTATGGACTCTGGAGTTGAAGATCCGTCTTCGTATGAATTTTCGAGCATCTACAAACGAAACTGAAGGTACAAGAGACATTTGCAAGCGCCTTTATGGACTCTGGAGTTGAAGATCCGTCTTCGTATGAATTTTCGAGCATCTACAAACCAAACTGAGGGTACGAGAGACATTTGCGAATGATTTTATGGACTCTGGAGTTGAAGATCCGTCTTCGTATGAATTTTCGAGCAACTACAAACGAAACTGAAGGTACAAGAGACATTTGCAAGCGCCTTTATGGACTCTGGAGGTGAAGATCCGTCTTCGTATGAATTTTCGAGCAACTGCAAACGAGACTGAAGGAACAAGAGACATTTGCAAGCGCCTTTATGGACTCTGGAGGTGAAGATCCGTCTTCGTATGAATTTTCGAGCAACTCCAAACGAAACTGAAGGTACAAGAGACATTCGCAAGCGCCTTTATGGACTCTGGAGTTGAAGATCCGTCTTCGTATGAATTTTCGAGCAACTCCAAACGAAACTGAAGGTACAAGAGACATTTGCAAGCGCCTTTATGGACTCTGGAGTTGAAGATCCGTCTTCGTATGAATTTTCGAGCAACTCCAAACGAAACTGAAGGTACAAGAGACATTTGCAAGCGCCTTTATGGACTCTGGAGTTGAAGATCCGTCTTCGTATGAATTTTCGAGCATCTACAAACGAAACTGAAGGTACAAGAGACATTTGCAAGCGCCTTCATGGACTCTGGAGATGGAGATCCGTCTTCGTATGAATTTTCGAGCAACGACAAACGAAACTGAAGGTACAAGAGACATTTGCAAGCGCCATTATGGACTCTGGAGTTGAAGATCCGTCTTCGTATGAATTTTCGAGCAACTCCAAACGGAACTGAAGGTACAAGAGACATTTGCAAGCGCCTTTATGGACTCTGGAGTTGAAGATGTGTCTTCGTATGAATTTTCGAGCAACGACGAACGAAACTAAAGGTACAACAGACATTTGCAAGCGCCTTTATGGACTCTGGAGTTGAAGATGTGTCTTCGTATGAATTTTCGAGCAACGACAAACAAAACTGGAGGTACAAGAGACATTTGCAAGCGCCTTTATGGACTCTGGAGTTGAAGATCCGTCTTCGTATGAATTTTCGAGCATCTACAAACGAAACTGAAGGTACAAGAGACATTTGCAAGCGCCTTTATGGACTCTGGAGTTGAAGATCCGTCTTCGTATGATCTTTCGAGCATCTACAAACCAAACTGAGGGTACGAGAGACATTTGCGAATGATTTTATGGACTCTGGAGTTGAAGATCCGTCTTCGTCTGAATTTTCGAGCAACTACAAACGAAACTGAAGGTACAAGAGACATTTGCAAGCGCCTTTATGGACTCTGGAGTTGAAGATCCATCTTCGTATGAATTTTCGAGCATCCACGAACGAAACTGAGGGTAAAACAAACATTTGCAAGCGATTTTATGGACTCTGGAGTTGCAGATCCGTCTTCGTATGAATTTTCGAGCATCCACGAACGAAACTGAGGGTACGAGAGACAATTGCAAGCGCCTTTATGGACTCTGGAGTTGGAGATCCGTCTTCGTATGAATTTTCGAGCATCCACGAACGAAACTGAGGGTACCAGAGACCTTTGCAAGCGCCTTTATGGACTCTGGAGTTGAAGATCCGTCTTCGTATGAATTTTCGAGCATCTACAAACGAAACTGAAGGTACAAGAGACATTTGCAAGCGCCTTTATGGACTCTGGAGTTGAAGATCCGTCTTCGTATGAATTTTCGAGCAACTCCAAACGAAACTATAGGTACAAGAGACATTTGCAAGCGCCTTTATGGACTCTGGAGTTGAAGATGTGTCTTCGTATGAATTTTCGAGCAACTCCAAACGAAACTGAAGGTACAAGAGACATTTGCAAGCGCCTTTATGGACTCTGGAGTTGAAGATCCGTCTTCGTATGAATTTTCGAGCAACTCCAAACGAAACTATAGGTACAAGAGACATTTGCAAGCGCCTTTATGGACTCTGGAGTTGAAGATGTGTCTTCGTATGAATTTTCGAGCAACTCCAAACGAAACTGAAGGTACAAGAGACATTTGCAAGCGCCTTTATGGACTCTGGAGTTGAAGATCCGTCTTCGTATGATCTTTCGAGCATCTACAAACCAAACTGAGGGTACGAGAGACATTTGCGAATGATTTTATGGACTCTGGAGTTGAAGATCCGTCTTCGTCTGAATTTTCGAGCAACTACAAACGAAACTGAAGGTACAAGAGACATTTGCAAGCGCCTTTATGGACTCTGGAGTTGAAGATCCATCTTCGTATGAATTTTCGAGCATCCACGAACGAAACTGAGGGTAAAACAAACATTTGCAAGCGATTTTATGGACTCTGGAGTTGCAGATCCGTCTTCGTATGAATTTTCGAGCATCCACGAACGAAACTGAGGGTACGAGAGACAATTGCAAGCGCCTTTATGGACTCTGGAGTTGGAGATCCGTCTTCGTATGAATTTTCGAGCATCCACGAACGAAACTGAGGGTACCAGAGACCTTTGCAAGCGCCTTTATGGACTCTGGAGTTGAAGATCCGTCTTCGTATGAATTTTCGAGCATCTACAAACGAAACTGAAGGTACAAGAGACATTTGCAAGCGCCTTTATGGACTCTGGAGTTGAAGATGTGTCTTCGTATGAATTTTCGAGCAACGACGAACGAAACTGAAGGTACAACAGACATTTGCAAGCGCCTTTATGAACTCTGGAGTTGAAGATGTGTCTTCGTATGAATTTTCGAGCAACGACAAACGGAACTGAAGGTACAAGAGACATTTGCAAGCGCCTTCATGGACTCTGGAGTTGGAGATCCGTCTTCGTATGAATTCTCGAGCAACTCCAAACGGAACTGAAGGTATAAGAGACATTTGCAAGCGCCTTTATGGACTCTGGAGTTGAAGATCCGTCTTCGCATGAATTTTCGAGCATCTACAAACAAAACTGAAGGTACAAGAGACATTTGCAAGCGCCTTTATGGACTCTGGAGTTGGAGATCCGTCTTCGTATGAATTTTCGAGCATCTACAAACCAAGCTGAGGGTACGAGAGACATTTGCGAATGATTTTATGGACTCTGGAGTTGAAGATCCGTCTACGTATGAATTTTCGAACAACTACAAACGAAACTGAAGGTACAAGAGACATTTGCAAGCGCCTTTATGAACTCTGGAGTTGAAGATCCGTCTTCGTATGAATTTTCGAGCATCCACGAACGTAACTGAGGGTAAAACAAACATTTGCAAGCGATTTTATGGACTCTGGAGTTGCAGATCCGTCTTCGTATGAATTTTCGAGCATCCACGAACGAAACTGAGGGTACGAGAGACAATTGCAAGTGCCTTTATGGAATCTGGAGTTGAAGATCCGTCTTCGTATGAATTTTCGAGCATCCACGAACGAAACTGAGGGTACGAGAGACGTTTGCAAGCGCCTTCATGGACTCTGGAGGTGAAGATCCGTCTTCGTATGAATTTTCGAGCATCCACGAACCAAACTGAGGGTACGAGGGACATTTGCAAGCGCCTTTATGGACTCTGGAGGTGGAGATCCGTCTTCGTATGAATTTTCGAGCAACTCCAAACGAAACTGAAGGTACAAGAGACATTTGTAAGCGCCTTTATGGACTCTGGAGGTGAAGATCCGTCTTCGTATGAATTTTCGAGCAACTCCAAACGAAACTGAAGGTACAAGAGACATTTGCAAGCGCCTTTATGGACTCTGGAGTTGAAGATCCGTCTTCGTATGAATTTTCGAGCAACTCCAAACGAAACTGAAGGTACGAGAGACATTTGCAAGCGCCTTTATGGACTCTGGAGTTGAAGATCCGTCTTCGTATGAATTTTCGAGCATCTACAAACGAAACTGAAGGTACAAGAGACATTTGCAAGCGCCTTCATGGACTCTGGAGATGAAGATCCGTCTTCGTATGAATTTTCGAGCAACGACAAACGAAACTGAAGGTACAAGAGACATTTGCAAGCGCCATTATGGACTCTGGAGTTGAAGATCCGTCTTCGTATGAATTTTCGAGCAACTCCAAACGGAACTGAAGGTACAAGAGACATTTGCAAGCGCCTTTATGGACTCTGGAGTTGAAGATCCGTCTTCGTATGAATTCTCGAGCATCTACAAACGAAACTGAAGGTACAAGAGACATTTGCAAGCGCCTTCATGGACTCTGGAGTTGAAGATCCGTCTTCGTATGAATTTTCGAGCAACGACAAACAAAACTGGAGGTACAAGAGACATTTGCAAGCGCCTTTATGGACTCTGGAGTTGAAGATCCGTCTTCGTCTGAATTTTCGAGCATCTACAAACGAAACTGAAGGTACAAGAGACATTTGCAAGCGCCTTTATGGACTCTGGAGTTGAAGATCCGTCTTCGTATGAATTTTCGAGCAACTACAAACGAAACTGAAGGTACAAGAGACATTTGCAAGCGCCTTTATGGACTCTGGAGTTGAAGATCCGTCTTCGTATGAATTTTCGAGCATCCACGAACGAAACTGAGGGTAAAACAAACATTTGCAAGCGATTTTATGGACTCTGGAGTTGCAGATCCGTCTTCGTATGAATTTTCGAGCATCCACGAACGAAACTGAGGGTACGAGAGACAATTGCAAGCGCCTTTATGGACTCTGGAGTTGAAGATCCGTCTTCGTATGAATTTTCGAGCATCCACGAACGAAACTGAGGGTACCAGAGACCTTTGCAAGCGCCTTTATGGACTCTGCAGTTGAAGATCCGTCTTCGTATGAATTCTCGAGCATCTACAAACGAAACTGAAGGTACAAGAGACATTTGCAAGCGCCTTCATGGACTCTGGAGTTGAAGATCCGTCTTCGTATGAATTTTCGAGCAACTACAAACGAAACTGAAGGTACAAGAGACATTTGCAAGCGCCTTTATGGACTCTGGAGTTGAAGATCCGTCTTCGTATGAATTTTCGAGCATCCACGAACGAAACTGAGGGTACGAGAGACGTTTGCAAGCGCCTTTATGGACTCTGGAGTTGAAGATCCGTCTCCGTATGAATTTTCGAGCATCCACGAACCAAACTGAGGGTACGAGAGACATTTGCAACCGCCTTCATGGACTCTGGAGGTGAAGATCCGTCTTCGTATGAATTTTCGAGCAACTCCAATCGAAACTGAAGGTACAAGAGACATTTGCAAGCGCCTTTATGGACTCTGGAGTTGAAGATGTGTCTTCGTATGAATTTTCGAGCAACTCCAAACGAAACTGAAGGTACAACAGACATTTGCAAGCGCCTTTATGGACTCTGGAGTTGAAGATGTGTCTTCGTATGAATTTTCGAGCAACGACAAACGAAACTGAAGGTACAACAGACATTTGCAAGCGCCTTTATGGACTCTGGAGTTGAAGATGTGTCTTCGTATGAATTTTCGAGCAACGACAAACGAAACTGAAGGTACAAGAGACATTTGCAAGCGCCTTTATGGACTCTGGAGTTGAAGATCCGTCTTCGTATGAATTTTCGAGCATCTACAAACCAAACTGAAAGTCTGAGAGACATTTGCGAATGATTTTATGGACTCTGGAGTTGAAGATCCGTCTTCGTATGAATTTTCGAGCATCCACGAACGAAACTGAGGGTACGAGAGACAATTGCAAGCGCCTTTATGGACTCTGGAGTTGAAGATCCGTCTTCGTATGAATTTTCGAGCATCTACAAACGAAACTGAAGGTACAAGAGACATTTGCAAGCGCCTTTATGGACTCTGGAGTTGCAGATCCGTCTTCGTATGAATTTTCGAGCATCCACGAACGAAACTGAGGGTACGAGAGACAATTGCAAGCGCCTTTATGGACTCTGGAGTTGAAGATCCGTCTTCGTATGAATTTTCGAGCATCTACAAACGAAACTGAAGGTACAAGAGACATTTGCAAGCGCCTTTATGGACTCTGGAGTTGAAGATCCGTCTTCGTATGAATTTTCGAGCATCTACAAACCAAACTGAGGGTACGAGAGACATTTGCGAATGATTTTATGGACTCTGGAGTTGAAGATCCGTCTTCGTATGAATTTTCGAGCAACTACAAACGAAACTGAAGGTACAAGAGACATTTGCAAGCGCCTTTATGGACTCTGGAGGTGAAGATCCGTCTTCGTATGAATTTTCGAGCAACTGCAAACGAGACTGAAGGAACAAGAGACATTTGCAAGCGCCTTTATGGACTCTGGAGGTGAAGATCCGTCTTCGTATGAATTTTCGAGCAACTCCAAACGAAACTGAAGGTACAAGAGACATTCGCAAGCGCCTTTATGGACTCTGGAGTTGAAGATCCGTCTTCGTATGGATTTTCGAGCAACGACAAACGAAACTGAAGGAACAAGAGACATTTGCAAGCGCCTTTATGGACTCTGGAGTTGAAGATGTGTCTTCGTATGAATTTTCGAGCAACTCCAAACGAAACTGAAGGTACAAGAGACATTTGCAAGCGCCTTTATGGACTCTGGAGTTGAAGATGTGTCTTCGTATGAATTATCGAGCAACGACGAACGGAACTGAAGGTACAACAGACATTTGCAAGCGCCTTTATGGACTCTGGAGTTGAAGATGTGTCTTCGTATGAATTTTCGAGCAACGACAAACGAAACTGAAGGTACAAGAGACATTTGCAAGCGCCTTCATGGACTCTGGAGTTGGAGATCCGTCTTCGTATGAATTTTCGAGCAACTCCAAACGAAACTGAAGGTACAAGAGACATTTGCAAGCGCGTTTATGGACTCTGGAGTTGAAGATGTGTCTTCGTATGAATTTTCGAGCAACTCCAAACGAAACTGAAGGTACAAGAGACATTTGCAAGCGCCTTCATGGACTCTGGAGTTGAAGATCCGTCTTCGTATGAATTTTTGAGCAACTCCAAACGAAACTGAAGGTACAAAAGACATTTGCAAGCGCCTTCATGGACTCTGGAGTTGGAGATGTGTCTTCGTATGAATTTAAGAGCAACGACGAACGAAACTGAAGGTACAACAGACATTTGCGAGCGCCTTTATGGACTCTGGAGTTGAAGATGTGTCTTCGTATGAATTTTCGAGCAACGACAAACGAAACTGAAGGTACAAGAGACATTTGCAAGCGCCTTCATGGACTCTGGAGTTGAAGATCCGTCTTCGTATGAATTTATGAGCAACTCCAAACGAAACTGAAGGTACAAACGACATTTGCAAGCGCCTTCATGGACTCTGGAGTTGGAGATGTGTCTTCGTATGAATTTTCGAGCAACGACGAACGAAACTGAAGGTACAACAGACATTTGCGAGCGCCTTTATGGACTCTGGAGTTGAAGATGTGTCTTCGTATGAATTTTCGAGCAACGACAAACGAAACTGAAGGTACAAGAGACATTTGCAAGCGCCTTTATGGACTCTGGAGTTGAAGATCCGTCTTCGTATGAATTTTCGAGCAACTCCAAACGAAACTGAAGGTACAAGAGACATTTGCAAACGCCTTTATGGACTCTGGAGGTGAAGATCCGTCTTCGTATGAATTTTCGAGCAACTCCAAACGAAACTGAAGGTACAAGAGACATTTGCAAGCGCCTTTATGGACTCTGGAGTTGAAGATCCGTCTTCGCATGAATTTTCGAGCAACGACAAACGAAACTGAAGGAACAAGAGACATTTGCAAGCGCCTTTATGGACTCTGGAGTTGAAGATGTGTCTTCGTATGAATTTTCGAGCAACTCTAAACGAAACTGAAGGTACAAGAGACATTTGCAAGCGCCTTTATGGACTCTGGAGTTGAAGATGTGTCTTCGTATGAATTATCGAGCAACGACGAACGGAACTGAAGGTACAACAGACATTCGCAAGCGCCTTTATGGACTCTGGAGTTGAAGATGTGTCTTCGTATGAATTTTCGAGCAACGACAAACGAAACTGAAGGTACAAGAGACATTTGCAAGCGCCTTCATGGACTCTGGAGTTGGAGATCCGTCTTCGTATGAATTTTCGAGCAACTCCAAATGAAACTGAAGGTACAAGAGACATTTGCAAGCGCCTTTATGGACTTTGGAGTTGAAGATGTGTCTTCGTATGAATTTTCGAGCAACTCCAAACGAAACTGAAGGTACAAGAGACATTTGCAAGCGCCTTCATGGACTCTGGAGTTGAAGATCCGTCTTCGTATGAATTTTTGAGCAACTCCAAACGAAACTGGAGGTACAAAAGACATTTGCAAGCGCCTTCATGGACTCTGGAGTTGGAGATGTGTCTTCGTATGAATTTTCGAGCAACGACGAACGAAACTGAAGGTACAACAGACATTTGCGAGCGCCTTTATGGACTCTGGAGTTGAAGATGTGTCTTCGTATGAATTTTCGAGCAACGACAAACGAAACTGAAGGTACAAGAGACATTTGCAAGCGCCTTCATGGACTCTGGAGTTGGAGATCCGTCTTCGTATGAATTTTCGAGCAACTCCAAACGAAACTGAAGGTACAAGAGACATTTGCAAGCGCCTTTATGGACTCTGGAGTTGGAGATCCGTCTGCGTATGAATTTTCGAGCAACGACAAACGAAACTGAAGGTACAAGAGACATTTGCAAGCGCCTTTATGGACTCTGGAGTTGAAGATGTGTCTTCGTATGAATTTTCGAGCAACTCCAAACGAAACTGAAGGTACAAGAGACATTTGCAAACGCCTTTATGGACTCTGGAGGTGAAGATCCGTCTTCGTATGAATTTTCGAGCAACTCCAAACGAAACTGAAGGTACAAGAGACATTTGCAAGCGCCTTTATGGACTCTGGAGTTGAAGATCCGTCTTCGCATGAATTTTCGAGCAACGACAAACGAAACTGAAGGAACAAGAGACATTTGCAAGCGCCTTTATGGACTCTGGAGTTGAAGATGTGTCTTCGTATGAATTTTCGAGCAACTCTAAACGAAACTGAAGGTACAAGAGACATTTGCAAGCGCCTTTATGGACTCTGGAGTTGAAGATGTGTCTTCGTATGAATTATCGAGCAACGACGAACGGAACTGAAGGTACAACAGACATTCGCAAGCGCCTTTATGGACTCTGGAGTTGAAGATGTGTCTTCGTATGAATTTTCGAGCAACGACAAACGAAACTGAAGGTACAAGAGACATTTGCAAGCGCCTTCATGGACTCTGGAGTTGGAGATCCGTCTTCGTATGAATTTTCGAGCAACTCCAAATGAAACTGAAGGTACAAGAGACATTTGCAAGCGCCTTTATGGACTTTGGAGTTGAAGATGTGTCTTCGTATGAATTTTCGAGCAACTCCAAACGAAACTGAAGGTACAAGAGACATTTGCAAGCGCCTTCATGGACTCTGGAGTTGAAGATCCGTCTTCGTATGAATTTTTGAGCAACTCCAAACGAAACTGGAGGTACAAAAGACATTTGCAAGCGCCTTCATGGACTCTGGAGTTGGAGATGTGTCTTCGTATGAATTTTCGAGCAACGACGAACGAAACTGAAGGTACAACAGACATTTGCGAGCGCCTTTATGGACTCTGGAGTTGAAGATGTGTCTTCGTATGAATTTTCGAGCAACGACAAACGAAACTGAAGGTACAAGAGACATTTGCAAGCGCCTTCATGGACTCTGGAGTTGGAGATCCGTCTTCGTATGAATTTTCGAGCAACTCCAAACGAAACTGAAGGTACAAGAGACATTTGCAAGCGCCTTTATGGACTCTGGAGTTGGAGATCCGTCTGCGTATGAATTTTCGAGCAACGACAAACGAAACTGAAGGTACAAGAGACATTTGCAAGCGCCTTCATGGACTCTGGAGTTGAAGATGTGTCTTCGTATGAATTTTCGAGCAACTCCAAACGAAACTGAAGGTACAAGAGACATTTGCAAGCGCCTTTATGGACTCTGGAGTTGAAGATGTGTCTTCGTATGAATTTTCGAGCAACGACGAACGAAACTGAAGGTACAACAGACATTTGCAAGCGCCTTTATGGACTCTGGAGTTGAAGATGTGTCTTCGTATGAATTTTCGAGCAACGACAAACGAAACTGAAGATACAAGAGACATTTGCAAGCGCCTTCATGGACTGCGGAGTTGGAGATCCGTCTTCGTATGAATTTTCGAGCAACTCCAAACGGAACTGAAGGTACAAGAGACATTTGCAAGCGCCTTCATGGACTCTGGAGTTGAAGATCCGTCTTCGTATGAATTTTCGAGCATCTACAAACGAAACTGAAGGTACAAGAGACATTTGCAAGCGCCTTTATGGACTCTGGAGTTGAAGATGTGTCTTCGTATGAATTATCGAGCAACGACGAACGGAACTGAAGGTACAACAGACATTCGCAAGCGCCTTTATGGACTCTGGAGTTGAAGATGTGTCTTCGTATGAATTTTCGAGCAACGACAAACGAAACTGAAGGTACAAGAGACATTTGCAAGCGCCTTCATGGACTCTGGAGTTGGAGATCCGTCTTCGTATGAATTTTCGAGCAACTCCAAATGAAACTGAAGGTACAAGAGACATTTGCAAGCGCCTTTATGGACTTTGGAGTTGAAGATGTGTCTTCGTATGAATTTTCGAGCAACTCCAAACGAAACTGAAGGTACAAGAGACATTTGCAAGCGCCTTCATGGACTCTGGAGTTGAAGATGTGTCTTCGTATGAATTTTCGAGCAACTCCAAACGAAACTGAAGGTACAAGAGACATTTGCAAGCGCCTTTATGGACTCTGGAGTTGAAGATGTGTCTTCGTATGAATTTTCGAGCAACGACGAACGAAACTGAAGGTACAACAGACATTTGCAAGCGCCTTTATGGACTCTGGAGTTGAAGATGTGTCTTCGTATGAATTTTCGAGCAACGACAAACGAAACTGAAGATACAAGAGACATTTGCAAGCGCCTTCATGGACTCCGGAGTTGGAGATCCGTCTTCGTATGAATTTTCGAGCAACTCCAAACGGAACTGAAGGTACAAGAGACATTTGCAAGCGCCTTCATGGACTCTGGAGTTGAAGATCCGTCTTCGTATGAATTTTCGAGCATCTACAAACGAAACTGAAGGTACAAAAGACATTTGCAAGCGCCTTTATGGACTCTGGAGTTGAAGATCCGTCTTCGTATGAATTTTCGAGCATCTACAAACCAAACTGAAAGTACGAGAGACATTTGCGAATGATTTTATGGACTCTGGAGTTGAAGATCCGTCTTCGTATGAATTTTCGAGCAACTACAAACGAAACTGAAGGTACAAGAGACATTTGCAAGCGCCTTTATGGACTCTGGAGTTGAAGATCCGTCTTCGTATGAATTTTCGAGCATCCACGAACGGAACTGAGGGTAAAACAAACATTTGCAAGCGATTTTATGGACTCTGGAGTTGCAGATCCGTCTTCGTATGAATTTTCGAGCATCCACGAACGAAACTGAGGGTACGAGAGACAATTGCAAGCACCTTTATGGACTCTGGAGTTGAAGATCCGTCTTCGTATGAATTTTCGAGCATCTACAAACGAAACTGAAGGTACAAGAGACATTTGCAAGCGCCTTTATGGAGTCTGGAGTTGAAGATCCGTCTTCGTATGAATTTTCGAGCATCTACAAACCAAACTGAGGGTACGAGAGACATTTGCGAATGATTTTATGGACTCTGGAGTTGAAGATCCGTCTTCGTATGAATTTTCGAGCAACTACAAACGAAACTGAAGGTACAAGAGACATTTGCAAGCGCCTTTATGGACTCTGGAGTTGAAGATCCGTCTTTGTATGAATTTTCGAGCATCCACGAACGAAACTGAGGGTACAAGAGACATTTGCAAGCGCCTTTATGGACTCTGGAGGTGAAGATCCGTCTTCGTATGAATTTTCGAGCAACTCCAAACGAAACTGAAGGTACAAGAGACATTTGCAAGCGCCTTTATGGACTCTGGAGTTGAAGATCCGTCTTCGTATGAATTTTCGAGCAACGACAAACGAAACTGAAGGAACAAGAGACATTTGCAAGCGCCTTTATGGACTCTGGAGTTGAAGATGTGTCTTCGTATGAATTTTCGAGCAACTCCAAACGAAACTGAAGGTACAAGAGACATTTGCAAGCGCCTTCATGGACTCTGGAGTTGAAGATGTGTCTTCGTATGAATTATCGAGCAACGACGAACGGAACTGAAGGTACAACAGACATTTGCAAGCGCCTTTATGGACTCTGGAGTTGAAGATGTGTCTTCGTATGAATTTTCGAGCAACGACAAACGAAACTGAAGGTACAAGAGACATTTGCAAGCGCCTTCATGGACTCTGGAGTTGGAGATCCGTCTTCGTATGAATTTTCGAGCAACTCCAAACGAAACTGAAGGTACAAGAGACATTTGCAAGCGCCTTTATGGACTCTGGAGTTGAAGATCCGTCTGCGTATGAATTTTCGAGCAACTTCAAACGAAACTGAAGGTACAAGAGACATTTGCAAGCGCCTTTATGGACTCTGGAGTTGAAGATGTGTCTCCGTATGAATCTTCGAGCAACTCCAAACGAAACTGAAGGTACAAGAGACATTTGCAAGCACCTTTATGGACTCTGGAGTTGAAGATGTGTCTTCGTATGAATTTTCGAGCAACGACAAACGAAACTGAAGGTACAAGAGACATTTGCAAGCGCCTTCATGGACTCTGGAGTTGGAGATCCGTCTTCGTATGAATTTTCGAGCAACTCCAAACGGAACTGAAGGTACAAGAGACATTTGCAAGCGTCTTTATGGGCTCTGGAGTTGAAGATCCGTCTTCGTATGAATTTTCGAGCATCTACAAACGAAACTGAAGGTACAAGAGACATTTGCAAGCGCCTTTATGGACTCTGGAGTTGAAGATCCGTCTTCGTATGAATTTTCGAGCATCTACAAACCAAGCTGAGGGTACGAGAGACATTTGCGAATGATTTTATGGACTCTGGAGTTGAAGATCCGTCTTCGTATGAATTTTCAAGCAACTACAAACGAAACTGAAGGTACAAGAGACATTTGCAAGCGCCTTTATAGACTCTGGAGTTGAAGATCCGTCTTCGTATGAATTTTCGAGCATCCACGAACGAAACTGAGGGTACGAGAGACGTTTGCAAGCGCCTTTATGGACTCTGGAGGTGAAGATCCGTCTTCGTATGAATTTTCGAGCATCCACGAACCAAACTGAGGGTACAAGAGACATTTGCAAGCGTCTTTATGGGCTCTGGAGTTGAAGATCCGTCTTCGTATGAATTTTCGAGCATCTACAAACGAAACTGAAGGTACAAGAGACATTTGCAAGCGCCTTTATGGACTCTGGAGTTGAAGATCCGTCTTCGTATGAATTTTCGAGCATCTACAAACCAAGCTGAGGGTACGAGAGACATTTGCGAATGATTTTATGGACTCTGGAGTTGAAGATCCGTCTTCGTATGAATTTTCAAGCAACTACAAACGAAACTGAAGGTACAAGAGACATTTGCAAGCGCCTTTATAGACTCTGGAGTTGAAGATCCGTCTTCGTATGAATTTTCGAGCATCCACGAACGAAACTGAGGGTACGAGAGACGTTTGCAAGCGCCTTTATGGACTCTGGAGGTGAAGATCCGTCTTCGTATGAATTTTCGAGCATCCACGAACCAAACTGAGGGTACGAGAGACATTTGAAAGCGCCTTTATGGACTCTGGAGGTGGAGATCCTTCTTCGTATGAATTTTCGAGCAACTCCAGACGAAACTGAAGGTACAAGAGACATTTGCAAGCGCCTTTATGGACTCTGGAGTTGAAGATCCGTCTTCGTATGAATTTTCGAGCATCTACAAACCAAGCTGAGGGTACGAGAGACATTTGCGAATGATTTTATGGACTCTGGAGTTGAAGATCCGTCTTTGTATGAATTTTCGAGCAACTACAAACGAAACTGAAGGTACAAGAGACATTTGCAAGCGCCTTTATGGACTCTGGAGTTGAAGATCCGTCTTCGTATGAATTTTCGAGCATCCACGAACGAAACTGAGGGTAAAACAAACATTTGCAAGCGATTTTATGGACTCTGGAGTTGCAGATCCGTCTTCGTATGAATTTTTGAGCATCCACGAACGAAACTGAGGGTACGAGAGACAATTGCAAGCGCCTTTATGGAATATGGAGTTGAAGATCCGTCTTCGTATGAATTTTTGAGCATCCACGAACGAAACTGAGGGTACGAGAGACGTTTGCAAGCGCCTTTATGGACTCTGGAGGTGAAGATCCGTCTTCGTATGAATTTTCGAGCATCCACGAACCAAACTGAGGGTACGAGAGACATTTGCAAGCGCCTTTATGGACTCTGGAGGTGGAGATCCTTCTTCGTATGAATTTTCGAGCAACTCCAAACGAAACTGAAGGTACAAGAGACATTTGCAAGCGCCTTTATGGACTCTGGAGGTGAAGATCCGTCTTCGTATGAATTTTCGAGCAACTCCAAACGGAACTGAAGGTACAAGAGACATTTGCAAGCGCCTTTATGGACTCTGGAGTTGAAGATCCGTCTTCGTATGAATTTTCGAGCAACTCCAAACGAAACTGAAGGTACAAGAGACATTTGCAAGCGCCTTTATGGACTCTGGAGTTGAAGATCCGTCTTCGTATGAATTTTCGAGCATCTACAAACCAAGCTGAGGGTACGAGAGACATTTGCGAATGATTTTATGGACTCTGGAGTTGAAGATCCGTCTTTGTATGAATTTTCGAGCAACTACAAACGAAACTGAAGGTACAAAAGACATTTGCAAGCGCCTTTATGGACTCTGGAGTTGAAGATCCGTCTTCGTATGAATTTTCGAGCAACTCCAAACGAAACTGAAGGTACAAGAGACATTTGCAAGCGCCTTTATGGACTCTGGAGTTGAAGATCCGTCTTCGTATGAATTTTCGAGCATCTACAAACCAAGCTGAGGGTACGAGAGACATTTGCGAATGATTTTATGGACTCTGGAGTTGAAGATCCGTCTTTGTATGAATTTTCGAGCAACTACAAACGAAACTGAAGGTACAAGAGACATTTGCAAGCGCCTTTATGGACTCTGGAGGTGAAGATCCGTCTTCGTATGAATTTTCGAGCAACTCCAAACGAAACTGAAGGTACAAGAGACATTTGCAAGCGCCTTTATGGACTCTGGAGTTGAAGATCCGTCTTCGTATGAATTTTCGAGCAACTCCAAACGAAACTCTAGGTACAAGAGACATTTGCAAGCGCCTTTATGGACTCTGGAGTTGAAGATCCGTCTTCGTATGAATTTTCGAGCATCTACAAACGAAACTGAAGGTACAAGAGACATTTGCAAGCGCCTTTATGGACTCTGGAGTTGAAGATCCGTCTTCGTATGTATTTTCGAGCAACTCCAAACGAAACTGAAGGTACAAGAGACATTTGCAAGCGCCTTTATGGACTCTGGAGTTGAAGATGTGTCTTCGTATGAATTTTCGAGGAACGACAAACAAAACTGAAGGTACAAGAGACATTTGCAAGCGCCTTCATGGACTCTGGAGTTGGAGATCCGTCTTCGTATGAATTTTCGAGCAACTCCAAACGGAACTGAAGGTACAAGAGACATTTGCAAGCGCCTTTATGGACTCTGGAGTTGAAGATCCGTCTTCGTATGAATTTTCGAGCAACTCCAAACGAATCTGAAGGTACAAGAGACATTTGCAAGCGCCTTTATGGACTCTGGAGTTGAAGATCCGTCTTCGTATGATCTTTCGAGCATCTACAAAACAAACTGAGGGTACGAGAGACATTTGCGAATGATTTTATGGACTCTGGAGTTGAAGATCCGTCTTCGTATGAATTTTCGAGCATCCACGAACGAAACTGAGGGTAAAACAAACATTTGCAAGCGATTTTATGGACTCTGGAGTTGCAGATCCGTCTTCGTATGAATTTTCGAGCATCCACGAACGATACTGAGGGTACGAGAGACGTTTGCAAGCGCCTTTATGGACTCTGGAGGTGAAGATCCGTCTTTGTATGAATTTTCGAGTTTCCGTCTCCGTATGAATTTTCGAGCAACTCCAAACGAAACTGAGGGTACGAGAGACATTTGCAAGCGCCTTTATGGACTCTGGAGTTGAAGATGTGTCTTCGTATGAATTTTCGAGCAACTCCAAACGAAACTGAAGGTACAAGAGACATTTGCAAGCGCCTTTATGGACTCTGGAGTTGAAGATGTGTCTTCGTATGAATTTTCGAGCAACTCCAAACGAAACTGAAGGTACAAGAGACATTTGCAAGCGCCTTTATGGACTCTGGAGTTTAAGATCCGTCTTCGTATGAATTTTTGAGCAACTCCAAACGAAACTGAAGGTACAAGAGACATTTGCAAGCGCCTTTATGGACTCTGGAGTTGGAGATGTGTCTTCGTATGAATTTTCGAGCAACGACGAACGAAACTGAAGGTACAACAGACATTTGCAAGCGCCTTTATGGACTCTGGAGTTGAAGATGTGTCTTCGTATGAATTTTCGAGCAACGACAAACGAAACTGAAGGTACAAGAGACATTTGCAAGCGCCTTCATGGACTCTGGAGTTGGGGATCCGTCTTCGTATGAATTTTCGAGCAACTCCAAACGAAACTGAAGGTACAAGAGACATTTGCAAGCGCCTTTATGGACTCTGGAGTTGAAGATCCGCCTGCGTATGAATTTTCGAGCAACTCCAAACGAAACTGAAGGTACAAGAGACATTTGCAAGCGCCTTTATGGACTCTGGAGTTGAAGATGTGTCTTCGTATGAATTTTCGAGCAACTCCAAACGAAACTGAAGGTACAAGAGACATTTGCAAGCGCCTTTATGGACTCTGGAGTTGAAGATGTGTTTACGTATGAATTTTCGAGCAACGACAAACGAAACTGAAGATACAAGAGACATTTGCAAGCGCCTTCATGGACTCTGGAGTTGAAGATCCGTCTTCGTATGAATTTTCGAGCATCTACAAACCAAACTGAAAGTACGAGAGACATTTGCGAATGATTTTATGGACTCTGGAGTTGAAGATCCGTCTTCGTATGAATTTTCGAGCAACTACAAACGAAACTGAAGGTACAAGAGACATTTGCAAGCGCCTTTATGGACTCTGGAGTTGAAGAGCCGTCTTCGTATGAATTTTCGAGCATCCACGAACGAAACTGAGGGTACGAGAGACAATTGCAAGCGCCTTTATGGACTCTGGACTTGAAGAGCCGTCTTCGTATGAATTTTCGAGCATCCACGAACGAAACTGAGGGTACGAGAGACAATTGCAAGCGCCTTTATGGACTCTGGAGTTGAAGATCCGTCTTCGTATGAATTTTCGAGCATCTACAAACCAAACTGAAAGTACGAGAGACATTTGCGAATGATTTTATGGACTCTGGAGTTGAAGATCCGTCTTCGTATGAATTTTCGAGCAACTACAAACGAAACTGAAGGTACAAGAGACATTTGCAAGCGCCTTTATGGACTCTGGAGTTGAAGAGCCGTCTTCGTATGAATTTTCGAGCATCCACGAACGAAACTGAGGGTACGAGAGACAATTGCAAGCGCCTTTATGGACTCTGGAGTTGAAGATCCGTCTTCGTATGAATTTTCGAGCATCTACAAACCAAACTGAGGGTACGAGAGACATTTGCGAATGATTTTATGGACTCTGGAGTTGAAGATCCGGCTTCGTATGAATTTTCGAACAACTACAAACGAAACTGAAGGTACAAGAGACATTTGCAAGCGCCTTTATGGACTCTGGAGTTGAAGATCCGTCTTCGTATGAATTTTCGAGCATCCACGAACGAAACTGAGGGTAAAACAAACATTTGCAAGCGATTTTATGGACTCTGGAGTTGCAGATCCGTCTTCGTATGAATTTTCGAGCATCCACGAACGAAACTGAGGGTACGAGAGACAATTGCAAGCGCCTTTATGGACTCTGGAGTTGAAGATCCGTCTTCGTATGAATTTTCGAGCATCCACGAACGAAACTGAGGGTAAAACAAACATTTGCAAGCGATTTTATGGACTCTGGAGTTGCAGATCCGTCTCCGTATGAATTTTCGAGCATCCACGAACCAAACTGAGGGTACGAGAGACATTTGCAAGCGCCTTTATGGACTCTGGAGGTGAAGATCCGTCTTCGTATGAATTTACGAGCAACTCCAAACGAAACTGAAGGTACGAGAGACATTTGCAAGCGCCTTCATGGACTCTGGAGTTGAAGATCCGTCTTCGTATGAACTTTCGAGCAACTCCAAACGAAACTGAAGGTACAAGAGACATTTGCAAGCGCCTTTATGGACTCTGGAGTTGAAGATCCGTCTTCGTATGAATTTTCGAGCAACTCCAAACGAAACTGAAGGTACAAGAGACAATTGCAAGCGCCTTTATGGACTCTGGACTTGAAGAGCCGTCTTCGTATGAATTTTCGAGCATCCACGAACGAAACTGAGGGTACGAGAGACAATTGCAAGCGCCTTTATGGACTCTGGAGTTGAAGATCCGTCTTCG
The DNA here is from genome assembly GCA_963170745.1 of Phymatocera aterrima. NCBI lineage: Eukaryota > Metazoa > Arthropoda > Insecta > Hymenoptera > Tenthredinidae > Phymatocera > Phymatocera aterrima. The sequence continues at coordinate 21,176 of CAUJGY010000022.1, read as the reverse complement.
TATGAATTTTCGAGCATCTACAAACCAAACTGAAAGTACGAGAGACATTTGCGAATGATTTTATGGACTCTGGAGTTGAAGATCCGTCTTCGTATGAATTTTCGAGCAACTACAAACGAAACTGAAGGTACAAGAGACATTTGCAAGCGCCTTTATGGACTCTGGAGTTGAAGAGCCGTCTTCGTATGAATTTTCGAGCATCCACGAACGAAACTGAGGGTACGAGAGACAATTGCAAGCGCCTTTATGGACTCTGGAGTTGAAGATCCGTCTTCGTATGAATTTTCGAGCATCTACAAACCAAACTGAGGGTACGAGAGACATTTGCGAATGATTTTATGGACTCTGGAGTTGAAGATCCGGCTTCGTATGAATTTTCGAACAACTACAAACGAAACTGAAGGTACAAGAGACAATTGCAAGCGCCTTTATGGACTCTGGACTTGAAGAGCCGTCTTCGTATGAATTTTCGAGCATCCACGAACGAAACTGAGGGTACGAGAGACAATTGCAAGCGCCTTTATGGACTCTGGAGTTGAAGATCCGTCTTCGTATGAATTTTCGAGCATCTACAAACCAAACTGAGGGTACGAGAGACATTTGCGAATGATTTTATGGACTCTGGAGTTGAAGATCCGTCTTCGTATGAATTTTCGAGCAACTCCAAACGAAACTGAAGGTACAAGAGACAATTGCAAGCGCCTTTATGGACTCTGGACTTGAAGAGCCGTCTTCGTATGAATTTTCGAGCATCCACGAACGAAACTGAGGGTACGAGAGACAATTGCAAGCGCCTTTATGGACTCTGGAGTTGAAGATCCGTCTTCGTATGAATTTTCGAGCATCTACAAACCAAACTGAAAGTACGAGAGACATTTGCGAATGATTTTATGGACTCTGGAGTTGAAGATCCGTCTTCGTATGAATTTTCGAGCAACTACAAACGAAACTGAAGGTACAAGAGACATTTGCAAGCGCCTTTATGGACTCTGGAGTTGAAGAGCCGTCTTCGTATGAATTTTCGAGCATCCACGAACGAAACTGAGGGTACGAGAGACAATTGCAAGCGCCTTTATGGACTCTGGAGTTGAAGATCCGTCTTCGTATGAATTTTCGAGCATCCACGAACGAAACTGAGGGTAAAACAAACATTTGCAAGCGATTTTATGGACTCTGGAGTTGCAGATCCGTCTTCGTATGAATTTTCGAGCATCCACGAACGAAACTGAGGGTACGAGAGACAATTGCAAGCGCCTTTATGGACTCTGGAGTTGAAGATCCGTCTTCGTATGAATTTTCGAGCATCCACGAACGAAACTGAGGGTAAAACAAACATTTGCAAGCGATTTTATGGACTCTGGAGTTGCAGATCCGTCTCCGTATGAATTTTCGAGCATCCACGAACCAAACTGAGGGTACGAGAGACATTTGCAAGCGCCTTTATGGACTCTGGAGGTGAAGATCCGTCTTCGTATGAATTTACGAGCAACTCCAAACGAAACTGAAGGTACGAGAGACATTTGCAAGCGCCTTCATGGACTCTGGAGTTGAAGATCCGTCTTCGTATGAACTTTCGAGCAACTCCAAACGAAACTGAAGGTACAAGAGACATTTGCAAGCGCCTTCATGGACTCTGGAGTTGAAGATCCGTCTTCGTATGATTTTTCGAGCAACTCCAAACGAAACTGAAGGTACAAGAGACATTTGCAAGCGCCTTTATGGACTCTGGAGTTGAAGATGTGTCTTCGTATGAATTTTCGAGCAACGACGAACGAAACTGAAGGTACAACAGACATTTGCAAGCGCCTTTATAGACTCTGGAGTTGAAGATGTGTCTTCGTATGAATTTTCGAGCGACGACAAACGAAACTGAAGGTACAAGAGACATTTGCAAGCGCCTTCATGGACTCTGGAGTTGGAGATCCGTCTTCGTATGAATTTTCGAGCAACTCCAAACGGAACTGAAGATACAAGAGACATTTGCAAGCGCCTTTATGGACTCTGGAGTTGAAGATCCGTCTTCGTATGAATTTTCGAGCATCCACGAACGAAACTGAAGGTACGAGAGACATTTGCAAGCGCCTTTATGGACTCTGGAGTTGAAGATGTGTCTTCGTATGAATTTTCGAGCAACGACAAACAAAACTGAAGGTACAAGAGACATTTGCAAGCGCCTTTATGGACTCTGGAGTTGAAGATGTGTCTTCGTATGAATTTTCGAGCAACGACGAACGAAACTGAAGGTACAACAGACATTTGCAAGCGCCTTTATGGGCTCTGGAGTTGAAGATGTGTCTTCGTATGAATTTTCGAGCAACGACAAACAAAACTGAAGGTACAAGAGACATTTGCAAGCGCCTTCATGGACTCTGGAGTTGGAGATCCGTCTTCGTATGAATTTTCGAGCATCTACAAACGAAACTGAAGGTACAAGAGACATTTGCAAGCGCCTTTATGGACTCTGGAGTTGAAGATCCGTCTTCGTATGAATTTTCGAGCAACTCCAAACGGAACTGAAGGTACAAGAGACATTTGCAGGCGCCTTTATGGACTCTGGAGTTGAAGATGTGTCTTCGCATGAATTTTCGAGCAACGACAAACGAAACTGAAGGTACAAGAGACATTTGCAAGCGCCTTTATGGACTCTGGAGTTGAAGATCCGTCTTCGTATGAATTTTCGAGCATCTACAAACGAAACTGAAGGTACAAGAGACATTTGCAAGCGCCTTTATGGACTCTGGAGTTGAAGATCCGTCTTCGTATGAATTTTCGAGCATCTACAAACCAAACTGAGGGTACGAGAGACATTTGCGAATGATTTCATGGACTCTGGAGTTGAAGATCCGTCTTCGTATGAATTTTCGAGCAACTACAATCAAAACTGAAGGTACAAGAGACATTTGCAAGCGCCTTTATGGACTCTGGAGTTGAAGATCCGTCTTCGTATGAATTTTCGAGCATCCACGAACGAAACTGAGGGTACGAGAGACGTATGCAAGCGCCTTTACGGACTCTGGAGTTGAAGATCCGTCTCCGTATGAATTTTCGAGCATCCACGAACCAAACTGAGGGTACGAGAGACATTTGCAAGCGCCTTTATGGACTCTGGAGGTGAAGATCCGTCTTCGTATGAATTTTCGAGCAACTCCAAACGAAACTGAAGGTACAAGACACATTTGCGAGCGCCTTTATGGACTCTGGAGTTGAAGATGTGTCTTCGTATGAATTTTCGAGCAACTCCAAACGAAACTGAAGGTACAAGAGACATTTGCAAGCGCCTTTATGGACTCTGGAGTTGAAGATGTGTCTTCGTATGAATTTTCGAGCAACGACGAACGAAACTGAAGGTACAACAGACATTTGCAAGCGCCTTTATGGACTCTGGAGTTGAAGATCCGTCTTCGTATGAATTTTCGAGCATCTACAAACGAAGCTGAAGGTACAACAGACATTTGCAAGCGCCTTTATGGACTCTGGAGTTGAAGATCCGTCTTCGTATGAATTTTCGAGCAACTCCAAACGGAACTGAAGGTACAAGAGACATTTGCAAGCGCCTTTATGGACTGTCGAGTTGAAGATCCGTCTTCGTATGGATTTTCGAGCATCTACAAACGAAACTGAAGGTACAAGAGACATTTGCAAGCGCCTTTATGGACTCTGGAGTTGGAGATCCGTCTTCGTATGAATTTTCGAGCATCTACAAACCAAACTGAAAGTACGAGAGACATTTGCGAATGATTTTATGGACTCTGGAGTTGAAGATCCGTCTTCGTATGAATTTTCGAGCAACTACAAACGAAACTGAAGGTACAAGAGACATTTGCAAGCGCCTTTATGGACTCTGGAGTTGAAGATGTGTCTTCGCATGAATTTTCGAGCATCCACGAACGAAACTGAGGGTACGAGAGACAATTGCAAGCGCCTTTATGGACTCTGGAGTTGAAGATCCGTCTTCGTATGAATTTTCGAGCATCTACAAACGAAACTGAAGGTACAAGAGACATTTGCAAGCGCCTTTATGGACTCTGGAGTTGAAGATCCGTCTTCGTATGAATTTTCGAGCATCTACAAACCAAACTGAGGGTACGACAGACATTTGCGAATGATTTTATGGACTCTGGAGTTGAAGATCCGTCTTCGTATGAATTTTCGAGCAACTACAAACGAAACTGAAGGTACAAGAGACATTTGCAAGCGCCTTTATGGACTCTGGAGTTGAAGATCCGTCTTCGTATGAATTTTCGAGCATCCACGAACGAAACTGAGGGTAAAACAAACATTTGCAAGCGATTTTATGGACTCTGGAGTTGCAGATCCGTCTTCGTATGAATTTTCGAGCATCCACGAACGAAACTGAGGGTACGAGAGACAATAGCAAGCGCCTTTATGGACTCTGGAGTTGAAGATCCGTCTCCGTATGAATTTTCGAGCATCCACGAACCAAACTGAGGGTACGAGAAACTTTTGCAAGCGCCTTTATGGACTCTGGAGGTGAAGATCCGTCTTCGTATGAATTTACGAGCAACTCCAAACGAAACTGAAGGTACGAGAGACATTTGCAAGCGCCTTTATGGACTCTGGAGTTGAAGATGTGTCTTCGTATGAATTTTCGAGCAACGACAAACAAAACTGAAGGTACAAGAGACATTTGCAAGCGCCTTTATGGACTCTGGAGTTGAAGATGTGTCTTCGTATGAATTTTCGAGCAACGACGAACGAAACTGAAGGTACAACAGACATTTGCAAGCGCCTTTATGGGCTCTGGAGTTGAAGATGTGTCTTCGTATGAATTTTCGAGCAACTCCAAACGGAACTGAAGGTACAAGAGACATTTGCAAGCGCCTTTATGGACTCTGGAGTTGAAGATCCGTCTTCGTATGAATTTTCGAGCATCTACAAACCAAACTGAGGGTACGAGAGACATTTGCGAATGATTTCATGGACTCTGGAGTTGAAGATCCGTCTTCGTATGAATTTTCGAGCAACTACAATCGAAACTGAAGGTACAAGAGACATTTGCAAGCGCCTTTATGGACTCTGGAGTTGAAGATCCGTCTTCGTATGAATTTTCGAGCATCCACGAACGAAACTGAGGGTACGAGAGACGTATGCAAGCGCCTTTACGGACTCTGGAGTTGAAGATCCGTCTCCGTATGAATTTTCGAGCATCCACGAACCAAACTGAGGGTACGAGAGACATTTGCAAGCGCCTTTATGGACTCTGGAGGTGAAGATCCGTCTTCGTATGAATTTTCGAGCAACTCCAAACGAAACTGAAGGTACAAGAGACATTTGCGAGCGCCTTTATGGACTCTGGAGTTGAAGATGTGTCTTCGTATGAATTTTCGAGCAACTCCAAACGAAACTGAAGGTACAAGAGACATTTGCAAGCGCCTTTATGGACTCTGGAGTTGAAGATGTGTCTTCGTATGAATTTTCGAGCATCGACGAACGAAACTGAAGGTACAACAGACATTTGCAAGCGCCTTTATGGACTCTGGAGTTGAAGATGTGTCTTCGCATGAATTTTCGAGCAACGACAAACGAAACTGAAGGTACAAGAGACATTTGCAAGCGCCTTTATGGACTCTGGAGTTGAAGATCCGTCTTCGTATGAATTTTCGAGCATCTACAAACGAAACTGAAGGTACAAGAGACATTTGCAAGCGCCTTTATGGACTCTGGAGTTGAAGATCCGTCTTCGTATGAATTTTCGAGCAACTCCAAACGGAACTGAAGGTACAAGAGACATTTGCAGGCGCCTTTATGGACTCTGGAGTTGAAGATCCGTCTTCGTATGAATTTTCGAGCATCTACAAACGAAACTGAAGGTACAAGAGACATTTGCAAGCGCCTTTATGGACTCTGGAGTTGAAGATCCGTCTTCGTATGAATTTTCGAGCATCTACAAACCAAACTGAGGGTACGAGAGACATTTGCGAATGATTTTATGGAATCTGGAGTTGAAGATCCGTCTTCGTATGAATTTTCGAGCAACTACAATCGAAACTGAAGGTACAAGAGACATTTGCAAGCGCCTTTATGGACTCTGGAGTTGAAGATCCGTCTTCGTATGAATTTTCGAGCATCCACGAACGAAACTGAGGGTACGAGAGACATTTGCAAGCGCCTTTATGGACTCTGGAGGTGAAGATCCGTCTTCGTATGAATTTTCGAGCATCCACGAACCAAACTGAGGGTACGAGAGACATTTGCAAGCGCCTTTATGGACTCTGGAGGTGAAGATCCGTCTTCGTATGAATTTTCGAGCAACTCCAAACGAAACTGAAGGTACAAGAGACATTTGCGAGCGCCTTTATGGACTCTGGAGTTGAAGATGTGTCTTCGTATGAATTTTCGAGCAACTCCAAACGAAACTGAAGGTACAAGAGACATTTGCAAGCGCCTTTATGGACTCTGGAGTTGAAGATGTGTCTTCGTATGAATTTTCGAGCAACGACGAACGAAACTGAAGGTACAACAGACATTTGCAAGCGCCTTTATGGACTCTGGAGTTGAAGATGTGTCTTCGCATGAATTTTCGAGCAACGACAAACGAAACTGAAGGTACAAGAGACATTTGCAAGCGCCTTTATGGACTCTGGAGTTGAAGATCCGTCTCCGTATGAATTTTCGAGCAACTCCAAACGGAACTGAAGGTACAAGAGACATTTGCAAGCGCCTTTATGGACTCTTGAGTTGAAGATCCGTCTTCGTATGGATTTTCGAGCATCTACAAACGAAACTGAAGGTACAAGAGACATTTGCAAGCGGCTTTATGGACTCTGGAGTTGGAGATCCGTCTTCGTATGAATTTTCGAGCATCTACAAACCAAACTGAGGGTACGAGAGACATTTGCGAATGATTTTATGGACTCTGGAGTTGAAGATCCGTCTTCGTATGAATTTTCGAGCAACTACAAACGAAACTGAAGGTACAAGAGACATTTGCAAGCGCCTTTATGGACTCCGGAGTTGAAGATCCGTCTCCGTATGAATTTTCGAGCATCCACGAACCAAACTGAGGGTACGAGAGACATTTGCAAGCGCCTTTATGGACTCTGGAGGTGATGATCCGTCTTCGTATGAATTTTCGAGCAACTCCAAACGAAACTGAAGGTACAAGAGACGTTTGCAAGCGCCTTTATGGACTCTGGAGTTGAAGATGTGTCTTCGTATGAATTTTCGAGCAACGACAAACGAAACTGAAGGTACAAGAGACATTTGCAAGCGCCTTCATGGACTCTGGAGTTGGAGATCCGTCTTCGTATGAATTTTCGAGCAACTCCAAACGGAACTGAAGGTACAAGAGACATTTGCAAGCGCCTTTATGGACTCTGGAGTTGAAGATCCGTCTTCGTATGAATTTTCGAGCATCTACAAACGAAACTGAAGGTACAAGAGACGTTTGCAAGCGCCTTTATGGACTCTGGAGTTGAAGATCCGTCTTCGTATGAATTTCCGAGCAACTACAATCGAAACTGAAGGTACAAGAGACATTTGCAAGCGCCTTTATGGACTCTGGAGTTGAAGATCCGTCTTCGTATGAATTTTCGAGCATCCACGAACGAAACTGAGGGTACGAGAGACGTATGCAAGCGCCTATACGGTCTCTGGAGTTGAAGATCCGTCTCCGTATGAATTTTCGAGCATCCACGAACCAAACTGAGGGTACGAGAGACATTTGCAAGCGCCTTTATGGACTCTGGAGGTGAAGATCCGTCTTCGTATAAATTTTCGAGCAACTCCAAACGAAACTGAAGGTACAAGAGACATTTGCGAGCGCCTTTATGGACTCTGGAGTTGAAGATGTGTCTTCGTATGAATTTTCGAGCAACTCCAAACGAAACTGAAGGTACAAGAGACATTTGCAAGCGCCTTCATGGACTCTGGAGTTGAAGATGTGTCTTCGTATGAATTTTCGAGCAACTCCAAACGAAACTGAAGGTACAAGAGACATTTGCAAGCGCCTTTATGGACTCTGGAGTTGAAGATGTGTCTTCGTATGAATTTTCGAGCATCCACGAACCAAACTGAGGGTACGAGAGACATTTGCAAGCGCCTTTATGGACTCTGGAGGTAAAGATCCGTCTTCGTATAAATTTTCGAGCAACTCCAAACGAAACTGAAGGTACAAGAGACATTTGCAAGCGCCTTTATGGACTCTGGAGTTGAAGATGTGTCTTCGTATGAATTTTCGAGCAACGACGAACGAAACTGAAGGTACAATAGACATTTGCAACCGCCTTTATGGACTCTGGAGTTGAAGATGTGTCTTCGCATGAATTTTCGAGCAACGACAAACGAAACTGAAGGTACAAGAGACATTTGCAAGCGTTTTTATGGACTCTGGAGTTGAAGATCCGTCTTCGTATGAATTTTCGAGCATCTACAAACGAAACTGAAGGTACAAGAGACATTTGCAAGCGCCTTTATGGACTCTGGAGTTGAAGATCCGTCTTCGTATGAATTTTCGAGCAACTCCATACGGAACTGAAGGTACAAGAGACATTTGCAAGCGCCTTTATGGACTCTGGAGTTGAAGATCCGTCTTCGTATGGATTTTCGAGCATCTACAAACGAAACTGAAGGTACAAGAGACATTTGCAAGCGCCTTTATGGACTCTGGAGTTGAAGATCCGTCTTCGTATGAATTTTCGAGCATCTACAAACCAAACTGAGGGTACGAGAGACATTTGCGAATGATTTTATGGACTCTGGAGTTGAAGATCCGTCTTCGTATGAATTTTCGAGCAACTACAAACGAAACTGAAGGTACAAGAGACATTTGCAAGCGCCTTTATGGACTCTGGAGTTGAAGATCCGTCTCCGTATGAATTTTCGAGCATCCACGAACCAAACTGAGGGTACGAGAGACATTTGCAAGCGCCTTTATGGACTCTGGAGGTGAAGATCCGTCTTCGTATGAATTTTCGAGCAACTCCAAACGAAACTGAAGGTACAAGAGACGTTTGCAAGCGCCTTTATGGACTCTGGAGTTGAAGATCCGTCTCCGTATGAATTTTCGAGCATCCACGAACCAAACTGAGGGTACGAGAGACATTTGCAAGCGCCTTTATGGACTCTGGAGGTGAAGATCCGTCTTCGTATGAATTTTCGAGCAACTCCAAACGAAACTGAAGGTACAAGAGACATTTGCAAGCGCCTTTATGGACTCTGGAGTTGAAGATGTGTCTTCGTATGAATTTTCGAGCAACTCCAAACGAAACTGAAGGTACAAGAGACATTTGCAAGCGCCTTTATGGACTCTGGAGTTGAAGATGTGTCTTCGTATGAATTTTCGAGCAACGACGAACGAAACTGAAGGTACAACAGACATTTGCAAGCGCCTTTATGGACTCTGGAGTTGAAGATGTGTCTTCGTATGAATTTTCGAGCAACGACAAACGAAACTGAAGGTACAAGAGACATTTGCAAGCGCCTTTATGGACTCTGGAGTTGAAGATCCGTCGTAGTATGAATTTTCGAGCATCTACAAACGAAACTGAAGGTACAAGAGACATTTGCAAGCGCCTTTATGGACTCTGGAGTTGAAGATCCGTCTTCGTATGAATTTTCGAGCAACTCCAAACGGAACTGAAGGTACAAGAGACATTTGCAAGCGACTTTATGGACTCTGGAGTTGAAGATCCGTCTTCGTATGAATTTTCGAGCAACTCCAAACGGAACTGAAGGTACAAGAGACATTTGCAAGCGCCTTTATGGACTCTGGAGTTGAAGATCCGTCTTCGTATGAATTTTCGAGCATCTACAAACGAAACTGAAGGTACAAGAGACATTTGCAAGCGCCCTTATGGACTCTGGAGTTGAAGATCCGTCTTCGTATGAATTTTCGAGCATCTACAAACCAAACTGAGGGTACGAGAGACATTTGCGAATGATTTTATGGACTCTGGAGTTGAAGATCCGTCTTCGTATGAATTTTCGAGCATCCACGAACGAAACTGAGGGTAAAACAAACATTTGCAAGCGATTTTATGGACTCTGGAGTTGCAGATCCGTCTTCGTATGAATTTTCGAGCATCCACGAACGATACTGAGGGTACGAGAGACGTTTGCAAGCGCCTTTATGGACTCTGGAGGTGAAGATCCGTCTTTGTATGAATTTTCGAATTTCCGTCTCCGTATGAATTTTCGAGCAACTCCAAACGAAACTGAGGGTACAAGAGACATTTGCAAGCGCCTTTATGGACTCTGGAGTTGAAGATGTGTCTTCGTATGAATTTTCGAGCAACTCCAAACGAAACTGAAGGTACAAGAGACATTTGCAAGCGCCTTTATGGACTCTGGAGTTGAAGATCCGTCTTCGTATGAATTTTTGAGCAACTCCAAACGAAACTGAAGGTACAAGAGACATTTGCAAGCGCCTTTATGGGCTCTGGAGTTGGAGATGTGTCTTCGTATGAATTTTCGAGCAACGACGAACGAAACTGAAGGTACAAGAGACGTTTGCAAGCGCCTTTATGGACTCTGGAGTTGAAGATGTGTCTTCGTATGAATTTTCGAGCAACGACAAACGAAACTGAAGGTACAAGAGACATTTGCAAGCGCCTTCATGGACTCTGGAGTTGGAGATCCGTCTTCGTATGAATTTTCGAGCAACTCCAAACGGAACTGAAGGTACAAGAGACATTTGCAAGCGCCTTTATGGACTCTGGAGTTGAAGATCCGTCTTCGTATGAATTTTCGAGCATCTACAAACGAAACTGAAGGTACAAGAGACGTTTGCAAGCGCCTTTATGGACTCTGGAGTTGAAGATCCGTCTTCGTATGAATTTCCGAGCAACTACAATCGAAACTGAAGGTACAAGAGACATTTGCAAGCGCCTTTATGGACTCTGGAGTTGAAGATCCGTCTTCGTATGAATTTTCGAGCATCCACGAACGAAACTGAGGGTACGAGAGACGTATGCAAGCGCCTATACGGTCTCTGGAGTTGAAGATCCGTCTCCGTATGAATTTTCGAGCATCCACGAACCAAACTGAGGGTACGAGAGACATTTGCAAGCGCCTTTATGGACTCTGGAGGTGAAGATCCGTCTTCGTATAAATTTTCGAGCAACTCCAAACGAAACTGAAGGTACAAGAGACATTTGCGAGCGCCTTTATGGACTCTGGAGTTGAAGATGTGTCTTCGTATGAATTTTCGAGCAACTCCAAACGAAACTGAAGGTACAAGAGACATTTGCAAGCGCCTTCATGGACTCTGGAGTTGAAGATGTGTCTTCGTATGAATTTTCGAGCAACTCCAAACGAAACTGAAGGTACAAGAGACATTTGCAAGCGCCTTTATGGACTCTGGAGTTGAAGATGTGTCTTCGTATGAATTTTCGAGCATCCACGAACCAAACTGAGGGTACGAGAGACATTTGCAAGCGCCTTTATGGACTCTGGAGGTAAAGATCCGTCTTCGTATAAATTTTCGAGCAACTCCAAACGAAACTGAAGGTACAAGAGACATTTGCAAGCGCCTTTATGGACTCTGGAGTTGAAGATGTGTCTTCGTATGAATTTTCGAGCAACGACGAACGAAACTGAAGGTACAATAGACATTTGCAACCGCCTTTATGGACTCTGGAGTTGAAGATGTGTCTTCGCATGAATTTTCGAGCAACGACAAACGAAACTGAAGGTACAAGAGACATTTGCAAGCGTTTTTATGGACTCTGGAGTTGAAGATCCGTCTTCGTATGAATTTTCGAGCATCTACAAACGAAACTGAAGGTACAAGAGACATTTGCAAGCGCCTTTATGGACTCTGGAGTTGAAGATCCGTCTTCGTATGAATTTTCGAGCAACTCCATACGGAACTGAAGGTACAAGAGACATTTGCAAGCGCCTTTATGGACTCTGGAGTTGAAGATCCGTCTTCGTATGGATTTTCGAGCATCTACAAACGAAACTGAAGGTACAAGAGACATTTGCAAGCGCCTTTATGGACTCTGGAGTTGAAGATCCGTCTTCGTATGAATTTTCGAGCATCTACAAACCAAACTGAGGGTACGAGAGACATTTGCGAATGATTTTATGGACTCTGGAGTTGAAGATCCGTCTTCGTATGAATTTTCGAGCAACTACAAACGAAACTGAAGGTACAAGAGACATTTGCAAGCGCCTTTATGGACTCTGGAGTTGAAGATCCGTCTCCGTATGAATTTTCGAGCATCCACGAACCAAACTGAGGGTACGAGAGACATTTGCAAGCGCCTTTATGGACTCTGGAGGTGAAGATCCGTCTTCGTATGAATTTTCGAGCAACTCCAAACGAAACTGAAGGTACAAGAGACGTTTGCAAGCGCCTTTATGGACTCTGGAGTTGAAGATCCGTCTCCGTATGAATTTTCGAGCATCCACGAACCAAACTGAGGGTACGAGAGACATTTGCAAGCGCCTTTATGGACTCTGGAGGTGAAGATCCGTCTTCGTATGAATTTTCGAGCAACTCCAAACGAAACTGAAGGTACAAGAGACATTTGCAAGCGCCTTTATGGACTCTGGAGTTGAAGATGTGTCTTCGTATGAATTTTCGAGCAACTCCAAACGAAACTGAAGGTACAAGAGACATTTGCAAGCGCCTTTATGGACTCTGGAGTTGAAGATGTGTCTTCGTATGAATTTTCGAGCAACGACGAACGAAACTGAAGGTACAACAGACATTTGCAAGCGCCTTTATGGACTCTGGAGTTGAAGATGTGTCTTCGTATGAATTTTCGAGCAACGACAAACGAAACTGAAGGTACAAGAGACATTTGCAAGCGCCTTTATGGACTCTGGAGTTGAAGATCCGTCGTAGTATGAATTTTCGAGCATCTACAAACGAAACTGAAGGTACAAGAGACATTTGCAAGCGCCTTTATGGACTCTGGAGTTGAAGATCCGTCTTCGTATGAATTTTCGAGCAACTCCAAACGGAACTGAAGGTACAAGAGACATTTGCAAGCGACTTTATGGACTCTGGAGTTGAAGATCCGTCTTCGTATGAATTTTCGAGCAACTCCAAACGGAACTGAAGGTACAAGAGACATTTGCAAGCGCCTTTATGGACTCTGGAGTTGAAGATCCGTCTTCGTATGAATTTTCGAGCATCTACAAACGAAACTGAAGGTACAAGAGACATTTGCAAGCGCCCTTATGGACTCTGGAGTTGAAGATCCGTCTTCGTATGAATTTTCGAGCATCTACAAACCAAACTGAGGGTACGAGAGACATTTGCGAATGATTTTATGGACTCTGGAGTTGAAGATCCGTCTTCGTATGAATTTTCGAGCATCCACGAACGAAACTGAGGGTAAAACAAACATTTGCAAGCGATTTTATGGACTCTGGAGTTGCAGATCCGTCTTCGTATGAATTTTCGAGCATCCACGAACGATACTGAGGGTACGAGAGACGTTTGCAAGCGCCTTTATGGACTCTGGAGGTGAAGATCCGTCTTTGTATGAATTTTCGAATTTCCGTCTCCGTATGAATTTTCGAGCAACTCCAAACGAAACTGAGGGTACAAGAGACATTTGCAAGCGCCTTTATGGACTCTGGAGTTGAAGATGTGTCTTCGTATGAATTTTCGAGCAACTCCAAACGAAACTGAAGGTACAAGAGACATTTGCAAGCGCCTTTATGGACTCTGGAGTTGAAGATCCGTCTTCGTATGAATTTTTGAGCAACTCCAAACGAAACTGAAGGTACAAGAGACATTTGCAAGCGCCTTTATGGGCTCTGGAGTTGGAGATGTGTCTTCGTATGAATTTTCGAGCAACGACGAACGAAACTGAAGGTACAACAGACATTTGCAAGCGCCTTTATGGACTCTGGAGTTGAAGATGTGTCTTTGTATGAATTTTCGAGCAACGACAAACGAAACTGAAGGTACAAGAGACATTTGCAAGCGCCTTCATGGACTCTGGAGTTGGGGATCCGTCTTCGTATGAATTTTCGAGCAACTCCAAACGAAACTGAAGGTACAAGAGACATTTGCAAGCGCCTTTATGGACTCTGGAGTTGAAGATCCGCCTGCGTATGAATTTTCGAGCAACTCCAAACGAAACTGAAGGTACAAGAGACATTTGCAAGCGCCTTTATGGACTCTGGAGTTGAAGATCCGTCTTCGTATGAATTTTCGAGCATCCACGAACGAAACTGAGGGTACGAGAGACAATTGCAAGCGCCTTTATGGACTCTGGAGTTGAAAATCCGTTTTCGTATGAATTTTCGAGCATCTACAAACGAAACTGAAGGTACAAGAGACATTTGCAAGTGCCTTTATGGACTCTGGAGTTGAAGATCCGTCTTCGTATGAATTTTCGAGCATCTACAAACCAAACTGAGGGTACGAGAGACATTTGCGAATGATTTTATGGACTCTGGAGTTGAAGATCCGTCTTCGTATGAATTTTCGAGCAACTACAAACGAAACTGAAGGTACAAGAGACATTTGCAAGCGCCTTTATGGACTCTGGAGTTGAAGATCCGTCTTCGTATGAATTTTCGAGCATCCACGAACGAAACTGAGGGTAAAACAAACATTTGCAAGCGATTTTATGGACTCTGGAGTTGCAGATCCGTCTTCGTATGAATTTTCGAGCATCCACGAACGAAACTGAGCGTACGAGAGACAATTGCAAGCGCCTTTATGGACTCTGGAGTTGAAGATCCGTCTCCGTATGAATTTTCGAGCATCCACGAACCAAACTGAGGGTACGAGAGACATTTGCAAGCGCCTTTATGGACTCTGGAGGTGAAGATCCGTCTTCGTATGAATTTACGAGCAACTCCAAACGAAACTGAAGGTACGAGAGACATTTGCAAGCGCCTTTATGGACTCTGGAGTTGAAGATGTCTCTTCGTATGAATTTTCGAGCAACGACGAACGAAACTGAAGGTACAACAGACATTTGCAAGCGCCTTTATGGACTCTGGAGTTGAAGATCCGTCTTCGTATGAATTTTCGAGCATCTACAAACGAAACTGAAGGTACAAGAGACATTTGCAAGCGCCTTTATGGACTCTGGAGTTGAAGATGTCTCTTCGGATGAATTTTCGAGCAACGACGAACGAAACTGAAGGTACAACAGACATTTGCAAGCGCCTTTATGGACTCTGGAGTTGAAGATGTCTCTTCGTATGAATTTTCGAGCAACGACGAACGAAACTGAAGGTACAACAGACATTTGCAAGCGCCTTTATGGACTCTGGAGTTGAAGATGTGTCTTCGTATGAATTTTCGAGCAACGACAAACGAAACTGAAGGTACAAGAGACATTTGCAAGCGCCTTCATGGACTCTGGAGTTGGAGATCCGTCTTCGTATGAATTTTCGAGCAACTCCAAACGGAACTGAAGGTACAAGAGACATTTGCAAGCGCCTTTATGGACTCTGGAGTTGAAGATCCGTCTTCGTATGAATTTTCGAGCATCTACAATCGAAACTGAAGGTACAAGAGACATTTGCAAGCGCCTTTATGGACTCTGGAGTTGAAGATCCGTCTTCGTATGAATTTTCGAGCATCCACGAACGAAACTGAGGGTACGAGAGACGTATGCAAGCGCCATTACGGACTCTGGAGTTGAAGATCCGTCTCCGTATGAATTTTCGAGCATCCACGAACCAAACTGAGGGTACGAGAGACATTTGCAAGCGCCTTTATGGACTCTGGAGGTGAAGATCCGTCTTCGTATGAATTTTCGAGCAACTCCAAACGGAACTGAAGGTACAAGAGACATTTGCGAGCGCCTTTATGGACTCTGGAGTTGAAGATGTGTCTTCGTATGAATTTTCGAGCAACTCCAAACGAAACTGAAGGTACAAGAGACATTTGCAAGCGCCTTTATGGACTCTGGAGTTGAAGATGTGTCTTCGTATGAATTTTTGAGCAACGACGAACGAAACTGAAGGTACAACAGACATTTGCAAGCGCCTTTATGGACTCTGGAGTTGAAGATGTGTCTTCGCATGAATTTTCGAGCAACGACAAACGAAACTGAAGGTACAAGAGACATTTGCAAGCGCCTTTATGGACTCTGGAGTTGAAGATCCGTCTTCGTATGAATTTTCGAGCATCTACAAACGAAACTGAAGGTACAAGAGACATTTGCAAGCGCCTTTATGGACTCTGGAGTTGAAGATCCGTCTTCGTATGAATTTTCGAGCAACTCCAAACGGAACTGAAGGTACAAGAGACATTTGCAAGCGCCTTTATGGACTCTGGAGTTGAAGATCCGTCTTCGTATGGATTTTCGAGCATCTACAAACGAAACTGAAGGTACAAGAGACATTTGCAAGCGCCTTTATGGAGTCTGGAGTTGGAGATCCGTCTTCGTATGAATTTTCGAGCATCTACAAACCAAACTGAGGGTACGAGAGACATTTGCGAATGATTTTATGGACTCTGGAGTTGAAGATCCGTCTTCGTATGAATTTTCGAGCAACTACAAACGAAACTGAAGGTACAAGAGACATTTGCAAGCGCCTTTATGGACTCTGGAGTTGAAGATCCGTCTCCGAATGAATTTTCGAGCATCCACGAACCAAACTGAGGGTACGAGAGACATTTGCAAGCGCCATTATGGACTCTGGAGGTGATGATCCGTCTTCGTATGAATTTTCGAGCATCCACGAACCAAACTGAGGGTACGAGAGACATTTGCAAGCGCCTTTATGGACTCTGGAGGTGAAGATCCGTCTTCGTATAAATTTTCGAGCAACTCCAAACGAAACTGAAGGTACAAGAGACATTCGCGAGCGCCTTTATGGACTCTGGAGTTGAAGATGTGTCTTCGTATGAATTTTCGAGCAACTCCAAACGAAACTGAAGGTACAAGAGACATTTGCAAGCGCCTTTATGGACTCTGGAGTTGAAGATCCGTCTTCGTATGGATTTTCGAGCAACGACGAACGAAACTGAAGGTACAAGAGACATTTGCAAGCGCCTTTATGGACTCTGGAGTTGAAGATCCGTCTTTGTATGAATTTTCGAGCATCTACAAACGAAACTGAAGGTACAAGAGACATTTGCAAGCGCCTTTATGGACTCTGGAGTTGAAGATCCGTCTTCGTATGAATTTTCGAGCAACTCCAAACGGAACTGAAGGTACAAGAGACATTTGCAAGCGCCTTTATGGACTCTGGAGTTGAAGATCCGTCTTCGTATGAATTTTCGAGCATCTACAAACGAAACTGAAGGTACAAGAGACATTTGCAAGCGCCCTTATGGACTCTGGAGTTGAAGATCCGTCTTCGTATGAATTTTCGAGCATCCACGAACGAAACTGAGGGTAAAACAAACATTTGCAAGCGATTTTATGGACTCTGGAGTTGCAGATCCGTCTTCGTATGAATTTTCGAGCATCCGCGAACGAAACTGAGGGTACGAGAGACGTTTGCAAGCGCCTTTATGGACTCTGGAGTTGAAGATCCGTCTCCGTATGAATTTTCGAGCATCCACGAACCAAACTGAGGGTACGAGAGACATTTGCAAGCGCCTTTATGGACTCTGGAGGTGAAGATCCGTCTTCGTATGAATTTTCGAGTTTCCGTCTCCGTATGAATTTTCGAGCAACTCCAAACGAAACTGAGGGTACGAGAGACATTTGCAAGCGCCTTTATGGACTCTGGAGTTGAAGATGTGTCTTCGTATGAATTTTCGAGCAACTCCAAACGAAACTGAAGGTACAAGAGACATTTGCAAGCGCCTTTATGGACTCTGGAGTTGAAGATCCGTCTTCGTATGAATTTTTGAGCAACTCCAAACGAAACTGAAGGTACAAGAGACATTTGCAAGCGCCTTTATGGACTCTGGAGTTGGAGATGTGTCTTCGTATGAATTTTCGAGCAACGACGAACGAAACTGAAGGTACAACAGACATTTGCAAGCGCCTCTATGGACTCTGGAGTTGAAGATGTGTCTTCGTATGAATTTTCGAGCAACTCCAAACGAAACTGAAGGTACAAGAGACATTTGCAAGCGCCTTTATGGACTCTGGAGTTGAAGATGTGTCTTCGTATGAATTTTCGAGCAACGACGAACGAAACTGAAGGTACAACAGACATTTGCAAGCGCCTTTATGGACTCTGGAGTTGAAGATGTGTCTTCGTATGAATTTTCGAGCAACGACAAACGAAACTGAAGATACAAGAGACATTTGCAAGCGCCTTCATGGACTCTGGAGTTGGAGATCCGTCTTCGTATGAATTTTCGAGCAACTCCAAGCGGAACTGAAGGTACAAGAGACATTTGCAAGCGCCTTTATGGACTCTGGAGTTGAAGATCCGTCTTCGTATGAATTTTCGAGCATCTACAAACGAAACTGAAGGTACAAGAGACATTTGCAAGCGCCTTTATGGACTCTGGAGTTGAAGATCCGTCTTCGTATGAATTTTCGAGCAACTCCAAACGGAACTGAAGGTACAAGAGACATTTGCAAGCGCCTTTATGGACTCTGGAGTTGAAGATCCGTCTTCGTATGAATTTTCGAGCAACTCCAAACGGAACTGAAGGTACAAGAGACATTTGCAAGCGCCTTTATGGACTCTGGAGTTGAAGATCCGTCTTCGTATGAATTTTCGAGCATCTACAAACGAAACTGAAGGTACAAGAGACATTTGCAAGCGCCTTTATGGACTCTGGAGTTGAAGATCCGTCTTCGTATGAATTTTCGAGCAACTCCAAACGGAACTGAAGGTACAAGAGACATTTGCAAGCGCCTTTATGGACTCTGGAGTTGAAGATCCGTCTTCGTATGAATTTTCGAGCATCTACAAACGAAACTGAAGGTACAAGAGACATTTGCAAGCGCCCTTATGGACTCTGGAGTTGAAGATCCGTCTTCGTATGAATTTTCGAGCATCCACAAACCAAACTGAGGGTACGAGAGACATTTGCGAATGATTTTATGGACTCTGGAGTTGAAGATCCGTCTTCGTATGAATTTTCGAGCATCCACGAACGAAACTGAGGGTAAAACAAACATTTGCAAGCGATTTTATGGACTCTGGAGTTGCAGATCCGTCTTCGTATGAATTTTCGAGCATCCACGAACGAAACTGAGGGTACGAGAGACGTTTGCAAGCGCCTTTATGGACTCTGGAGTTGAAGATCCGTCTCCGTATGAATTTTCGAGCATCCACGAACCAAACTGAGGGTACGAGAGACATTTGCAAGCGCCTTTATGGACTCTGGAGGTGAAGATCCGTCTTCGTATGAATTTTCGAGTTTCCGTCTCCGTATGAATTTTCGAGCAACTCCAAACGAAACTGAGGGTACGAGAGACATTTGCAAGCGCCTTTATGGACTCTGGAGTTGAAGATGTGTCTTCGTATGAATTTTCGAGCAACTCCAAACGGAACTGAAGGTACAAGAGACATTTGCAAGCGCCTTTATGGACTCTGGAGTTGAAGATCCGTCTTCGTATGAATTTTTGAGCAACTCCAAACGAAACTGAAGGTACAAGAGACATTTGCAAGCGCCTTCATGGACTCTGGAGTTGGAGATGTGTCTTCGTATGAATTTTTGAGCAACGACGAACGAAACTGAAGGTACAACAGACATTTGCAAGCGCCTTTATGGACTCTGGAGTTGAAGATGTGTCTTCGTATGAATTTTCGAGCAACGACAAACGAAACTGAAGGTACAAGAGACATTTGCAAGCGCCTTTATGGACTCTGGAGTTGAAGATCCGTCTGCGTATGAATTTTCGAGCAACTCCAAACGAAACTGAAGGTACAAGAGACATTTGCAAGCGCCTTTATGGACTCTGGAGTTGAAGATCCGTCTGCGTATGAATTTTCGAGCAACTCCAAACGAAACTGAAGGTACAAGAGACATTTGCAAGCGCCTCTATGGACTCTGGAGTTGAAGATGTGTCTTCGTATGAATTTTCGAGCAACTCCAAACGAAACTGAAGGTACAAGAGACATTTGCAAGCGCCTTTATGGACTCTGGAGTTGAAGATGTGTCTTCGTATGAATTTTCGAGCAACGACGAACGCAACTGAAGGTACAACAGACATTTGCACGCGCCTTTATGGACTCTGGAGTTGAAGATGTGTCTTCGTATGAATTTTCGAGCAACGACAAACGAAACTGAAGATACAAGAGACATTTGCAAGCGCCTTCATGAACTCTGGAGTTGGAGATCCGTCTTCGTATGAATTTTCGAGCAACTCCAAACGGAACTGAAGGTACAAGAGACATTTGCGAGCGCCTTTATGGACTCTGGAGTTGAAGATCCGTCTTCGTATGAATTTGCGAGCATCTACAAACGAAACTGAAGGTACAAGAGACATTTGCAAGCGCCTTTATGGACTCTGGAGTTGAAGATCCGTCTTCGTATGAATTTTCGAGCATCTACAAACCAAACTGAAAGTACGAGAGACATTTGCGAATGATTTTATGGACTCTGGAGTTGAAGATCCGTCTTCGTATGAATTTTCGAGCATCTACAAACGAAACTGAAGGTACAAGAGACAATTGCAAGCGCCTTTATGGACTCTGGAGTTGAAGATCCGTCTTCGTATGAATTTTCGAGCAACTCCAAACGAAACTGAAGGTACAAGAGACATTTGCAAGCGCCTTTATGGACTCTGGAGTTGAAGATCCGTCTCCGTATGAATTTTCGAGCATCCACGAACCAAACTGAGGGTACGAGAGACATTTGCAAGCGCCTTTATGGACTCTGGAGGTGAAGATCCGTCTTCGTATGAATTTTCGAGCGACTCCAAACGGAACTGAAGGTACAAGAGACATTTGCAAGCGCCTTTATGGACTCTGGAGTTGAAGATGTGTCTTCGTATGAATTTTCGAGCATTTCCAAACGAAACTGAAGGTACAAGAGACATTTGCAAGCGCCTTTATGGACTCTGGAGTTGAAGATGTGTCTTCGCATGAATTTTCGAGCAACGACAAACGAAACTGGAGGTACAAGAGACATTTGCAAGCGCCTTTATGGACTCTGGAGTTGAAGATCCGTCTTCGTATGAATTTTCGAGCATCTACAAACGAAACTGAAGGTACAAGAGACATTTGCGAGCGCCTTTATGGACTCTGGAGTTGAAGATCCGTCTTCGTATGAATTTTCGAGCAACTCCAAACGGAACTGAAGGTACAAGAGACATTTGCAAGCGCCTTTATGGACTCTGGAGTTGAAGATCCGTCTTCGTATG
>CAUJGY010000021.1:0-159161 GCA_963170745.1 Phymatocera aterrima | reverse complement strand
ATGCGTGGAATGAAGTTATTTCGCATGGTACGAAAAAGAGATGATCGAAAATATCTTTTTCCAGAATCGAAATCGGACTCTAGTGGGTGAGTTTCTAGGTGTATTTTGACCCGCTGAAACCGAAAATCCAACACTTGATGTCCAAAACATGCTTGGAAATAAGTTATTTCGCATGGTACGTAAAAGAGATGATCGAAAATATCTTTTTCCAGAATCGAAATCGGACTTTAATGGGTGAGTTTCTAGGTGTAATTTGACCCGCTGAATCCGAAAATCTAACACTTGGTGTCCAAAACATGCTTGGAAATAAGTTATTTCGCATTGTACGTGAAAGAGATGATCGAAGTTATCTTTTTCCAGAATTGAAATCGAATTTTGATGGGTGAGTTTCTAGGTGTATTTCGACCCGCTGAATCCGAAAATCCAACTTTTGATGTCCAAAAATGTGCGTGGAACGAAGGTATTTCGCATGGTACGAAAAAGAGATGATCGAAAATATCTTTTTCCAGAATCGAAATCGGACTTTAATGGGTGAGTTTCTAGGTGTATTTTGACCCGCTGAATCCGAAAATCCAACCTTTGATGTACAAAAATATGCTTGGAACGAAGTTATTTCGCATGGTACGAAAAAGAGATGATCGGAAATATCTTTTTCCAGAATGGAAATCGAACTTCAATGCGTGAGTTTCTAGATGTATTTCGACCCGCTGAATCCGAAAATCCAACGTTTGATGCCCAAAAATATGCTTGGAACGAAGTTATTTCGCATGGCACGAAAAACAGATGATCGAAAATATCTTTTTCCAGAATGGAAATCGAACTTCAATGCGTGAGTTTCTTGATGTATTTCGACCTGCTGAATCCGAAAATCCAACGTTTGATGCCCAAAAATATGCTTGGAACGAAGTTATTTCGCATGGTACGAAAAAGAGATGATCGAAAATATCTTTTTCCAGAATTGAATTCGAACTTTAATGGGTGAGTTTCTAGGCGTATTTCGACGCGCTGAATCCGGAAATCCAACCTTCGATGTTCAGAAATATGCTTGGAACGAAGTTATTTCGCATGGTACGTAAAAGAGATGATCGAAAATATCTTTTGCCAGAATCGGAATCGGACTTTAATGGGTGAGTTTCTAGGTGTAATTTGACCCGCTGAATCCGAAAATCCAACTTTTGATGTCCAAAACATGCTTGGAAATAAGTTATTTCGCATGGTACGTGAAAGAGATGATCGAAAATATCTTTTTCCAGAATTGAAATCGAATTTTGTTGGGTGAGTTTCTAGGTGTATTTCGACCCGCTGAATTCGAAAATCCAACCTTTGATGTCAAAAAATATGCTTGGAAAGAAGTTATTTCGCATGGTACGAAAAAGAGATGATCGAAAATATCTTTTTCCAGGATCAGAATCGGACTCTAATGGGTGAGTTTCTAGATGTATTTTGACCCGCTGAATCCCGAAATCCAACCATTGATGTCCAAAAACATGCTTGGAAAGAAGTTACTTCGCATGGTACGAAAAAGAGATGATCGAAAATATCTTTTTCCAGAATCAAAATCGGACTCTATTGGGTGAGTTTCTAGGTGTTTTGACCCGCTGAATCCGAAAATCCAACCTTTGATGTCCAAAAGTATGCTTGGAAAGAAGTTGTTTCGCATGGTACGAAAGAGAGATGATCGAAAATATCTTTTTCCAGAATCAAAATCGGACTCTAATGGGTGAGTTTCTAGATGTATTTTGACCCGCTGAATCCCGAAATCCGACCTTTGATGTCCAAAAATATGCTCGGAAAGAAGTTATTTTGCATGGTACGAAGCGGAGATGATCCAAAATATCTTTTTCCAGAATCTCAATCGAACTTTAATGTGTGAGTTTCTTGGTGTATTTCGACCCGCTGAATCCGAAAATCCAACCTTTGATGTCCAAAAACATGCTTGGGAAAAAGTTATTCCGCATGGTACGAAAAAGAGATGATCGAAAATATCTTTTGCCAGAATCAAAATCGGACTCTAATGGGTGAGTTTCTAGATGTATTTTGACCCGCTGAATCCCGAAATCCAACCTTTGATGTCCAAAAATATGCGTGGAAAGAAGTTATTTCGCCTGAAACGAAAAAGAGATAATCGAAAATATTTGTATTCAGAATCAAAATCGGACTTCAATGGGTGAGTTTCTAGGTGTATTTCGACCCGCTGAATCCGGAAATCCAACCTTTGATGTCCAAAAATATGCTTGGGAAAAAGTTATTTCGCATGGTACGTAAAAGAGATGATCGAAAATATCTTTTTCCAGAATCGAAATCGGACTTCAATGAGTGAGTTTCTAGGTGTAATTTGACCCGCTGAATCAACTTGACGTCCAAAACATGCTAGGAAAGAAGTTATTCCGCATGGTACGAAAAAGAGATGATCGAAAATATCTCTTTCCAGAATCGGAATCGGACTCTAATGGGTGAGTTTCTAGGTGTATCTTGACCCGCTGAATCCGGAAATCAAACCTTTGATGTCCAAAAATATGCTTGGAAAGAAGTTATTTCGCATTGTACGATAAAGATATGATCGAAAATATCTTTTCCCAGAATCGAGATCGAACTTCAATGGGTGAGTTTTTAGGTGTATATCGACCCGCTGAATCCGAAAATCCAAGCTTTGATGTCCAAAAATATGCTTGGAATGAAGCTATTTCGCATGGTACGAAAAAGAGATGATCGAAAATATCTTTTTCCAGAATCGAAATCGGACTTTAATGGGTGAGTTTGTAAGTGTATTCCGACCCGCTGAATCCGGAAATCCAGCCTTTGATATCCAAAAATATGCTTGGGAAGAAGTTATTCCGCATGGTACGTGAAAGAGATGATCGAAAATATCTTTTTCCAGAATCAAAATCGGACTTTATTGGGTGAGTTTCTAGGTGTAATCTGACCCGCTGAATCCGAAAATTCAATACTTGATGTCCAAAACATGCTTGGAAAGAAATTATTTCGCATGGTTCGAAAAAGAGATGATCGAAAATATCTCTTTACAGAATTGAATTCGAACTTCAATGGGTGAGTTTCTAGGCGTATTTCGACCCGCTGTATCCGAAATTCCAGCCCTGAATATCTGAAAATATGCTTGGAAAGAAGTTATTTCGCATGGTACGAAAAAGAGATGATCGAAAATATCTTTTTCCAGAATTGAATTCGAACTTTAATGGGTGAGTTTCTAGGCGTATTTCGACGCGCTGAATCCGGAAATCCAACCTTCGATGTCCAGAAATATGCTTGGAACGAAGTTATTTCGCATGGTACGTAAAAGAGATGATCGAAAATATCTTTTGCCAGAATCGAAATCGGACTTTAATGGGTGAGTTTCTAGGTGTAATTTGACCCGCTGAATCCGAAAATCCAACACTTGATGTCCAAAACATGCTTGGAAATAAGTTATTTCGCATGGTACGTGAAAGAGATGATCGAAAATATCTTTTTCCAGAATTGAAATCGAATTTTGATGGGTGAGTTTCTAGGTGTATTTCGACCCGCTGAATTCGAAAATCCAACCTTTGATGTCAAAAAATATGCTTGGAAAGAAGTTATTTCGCATGGTACGAAAAAGAGATGATCGAAAATATCTTTTTCCAGGATCAGAATCGGACTCTAATGGGTGAGTTTCTAGATGTATTTTGACCCGCTGAATCCCGAAATCCAACCATTGATGTCCAAAAACATGCTTGGAAAGAAGTTACTTCGCATGGTACGAAAAAGAGATGATCGAAAATATCTTTTTCCAGAATCAAAATCGGACTCTATTGGGTGAGTTTCTAGGTGTTTTGACCCGCTGAATCCGAAAATCCAACCTTTGATGTCCAAAAGTATGATTGGAAAGAAGTTGTTTCACATGGTACGAAAGAGAGATGATCGAAAATATCTTTTTCCAGAATCAAAATCGGACTCTAATGGGTGAGTTTCTAGATGTATTTTGACCCGCTGAATCCCGGAATCCGACCTTTGATGTCCAAAAATATGCTCGGAAAGAAGTTATTTTGCATGGTACGAAGCGGAGATGATCCAAAATATCTTTTTCCAGAATCTCAATCGAACTTTAATGTGTGAGTTTCTTGGTGTATTTCGACCCGCTGAATCCGAAAATCCAACCTTTGATGTCCAAAAACATGCTTGGGAAAAAGTTATTCCGCATGGTACGAAAAAGAGATGATCGAAAATATCTTTTGCCAGAATCAAAATCGGACTCTAATGGGTGAGTTTCTAGATGTATTTTGACCCGCTGAATCCCGAAATCCAACCTTTGATGTCCAAAAATATGCGTGGAAAGAAGTTATTTCGCCTGAAACGAAAAAGAGATAATCGAAAATATTTGTATTCAGAATCAAAATCGGACTTCAATGGGTGAGTTTCTAGGTGTAATTTGACCCGCTGAATCAACTTGACGTCCAAAACATGCTAGGAAAGAAGTTATTCCGCATGGTACGAAAAAGAGATGATCGAAAATATCTCTTTCCAGAATCGGAATCGGACTCTAATGGGTGAGTTTCTAGGTGTATTTTGACCCGCTGAATCCGGAAATCAAACCTTTGATGTCCAAAAATATGCTTGGAAAGAAGTTATTTCGCATTGTACGATAAAGATATGATCGAAAATATCTTTTTCCAGAATCGAGATCGAACTTCAATGGGTGAGTTTTTAGGTGTATTCCGACCCGCTGAATCCGAAAATCCAGCCTTTGATATCCAAAAATATGCTTGGGAAGAAGTTATTCCGCATGGTACGTGAAAGAGATGATCGAAAATATCTTTTTCCAGAATCAA
Organism: Phymatocera aterrima; assembly: GCA_963170745.1. NCBI lineage: Eukaryota > Metazoa > Arthropoda > Insecta > Hymenoptera > Tenthredinidae > Phymatocera > Phymatocera aterrima. Next base: position 154,356 of record CAUJGY010000021.1, on the reverse strand, counting down.
AATCGGACTTTAATGGGTGAGTTTCTAGGTGTAATCTGACCCGCTGAATCCGAAAATTCAATACTTGATGTCCAAAACATGCTTGGAAAGAAATTATTTCGCATGGTTCGAAAAAGAGATGATCGAAAATATCTCTTTACAGAATTGAATTCGAACTTCAATGGGTGAGTTTCTAGGCGTATTTCGACCCGCTGTATCCGAAATTCCAGCCCTGAATATCTGAAAATATGCTTGGAAAGAAGTTATTTCGCATTGTACGATAAAGATATGATCGAAAATATCTTTTTCCAGAATCGAGATCGAACTTCAATGGGTGAGTTTTTAGGTGTATTCCGACCCGCTGAATCCGGAAATCCAGCCTTTGATATCCAAAAATATGCTTGGGAAGAAGTTATTCCGCATGGTACGTGAAAGAGATGATCGAAAATATCTTTTTCCAGAATCAAAATCGGACTTTAATGGGTGAGTTTCTAGGTGTAATCTGACCCGCTGAATCCGAAAATTCAATACTTGATGTCCAAAACATGCTTGGAAAGAAATTATTTCGCATGGTTCGAAAAAGAGATGATCGAAAATATCTCTTTACAGAATTGAATTCGAACTTCAATGGGTGAGTTTCTAGGCGTATTTCGACCCGCTGTATCCGAAATTCCAGCCCTGAATATCTGAAAATATGCTTGGAAAGAAGTTATTTCGCATGGTACGAAAAAGAGATGATCGAAAATATCTTTTTCCAGAATCAAAATCGGACTCTAATGAGTGAGTTTCTAGATGTATTTTGACCCGCTGAATCCCGAAATCCAACCTTTGATGTCCAAAAACATGCTTGGTAAGAAGTTATTTCGCATGGTACGAAAAAGAGATGATCGAAAATATCTTTCTCCAGAATCGAAATTGAACTTCAATGGGTGAGTTTCTAGGTGTATTTCGACCCGCTGATTCCGAAAATCCAACCTTTGATGTCCAAAAATATGCTTGGAATGAAGTTATTTCGCATGGTACGAAAGAGAGATGATCGAAAATATCTTTTTCCAGAATTGAAATCGAATTTTGATGGGTGAGTTTCTAGGCGTATTTCGACCCGCTGAATTCGAAAATCCAACCGTTGATGTCAAAAAATATGCTTGGAAAGAAGTTATTTCGCATGGTACGAAAAAGAGATGATCGAAAATATCTTCTTCCAGAATCAAAATCGGACTCTAATGGGTGAGTTTCTAGATGTATTTTGACCCGCTGAATCCCGAAATCCAACCTTTGATGTCCAAAAACATGCTTGGAATGAAGTTATTTTGCATGGTGCGAAAAAGAGATGATCGAAAATATCTGTCTCCAGAATCAAAATCGGACTCTAATGGGTGAGTTTCTAGGTGTATTTTGGCCCGCTGAATCCGAAAATCCAACCTTTGATGTCCAACAACATGCTTGGAAAGAAGTTATTTCGCATGGTACGAAATAGAGATGATCGAAAATATCTTTTTCCAGAATTGAATTCGAACTTCAATGGGTGAGTTTTCAGGCGTATTTCGACCCGCTGAATCCGAAATTCCAGCCCTTAATATCCGAAAATATGCTTGGAAAGAAGTTATTTCGCATGGTACGAAAAAGAGATGATCGAAAATATCTTTTTCCAGAATCGAAATCGGACTCTAATGGGTGAGATTCTTGGTGTATTTTGACCCGCTGAATCCGAAAATTCAAACTTTGATGAGCAAAAATATGCTTGGAAAAAAGTTATTTCGCATGGTACGAAAAAGAGATGATCGAAAATATCTGTCTCCAGAATCGGAATCGAACTTTGATGGGTGGGTTTATAGGTGTATTTTGACCCGCTGAGTCCAAAAATCAAACCTTTGTTAAGCGAAAATACACCTGGAAAGAAGTTATTTCGCATGGTACGAACAAGAGATGATCGAAAATATTTTTTTTCAGAATCGAGATCGGACTTTAATGGGTAAGTTTCTAGTTGTATTTCGACCCCCTGAATCCGAAAATCCAACCTCTGATGACCAAAAATATGCTTGGAAAAAAGTTATTTCGCATGGTACGAAAAAGAGATGATCGAAAATATTTTTTTTCAGAATCAAGATCGGACTTTGATAGGTGAGTTTCTAGGTGTATTTCGACCCGCTGAATCCAAAAATCCAACCTTTGTTACACGAAAATACACCTGGAAAGAAGCTATTTCGCATGGAACGAAAAAGAGATGATCGAAAATATTTTTTTTCATAATCAAAATCGGACTTTAATGGGTGAGTTTCTAGGTGTATTTCGACCCCCTGAATCCGAAAATCCAACCTCTGATGACCAAAAATATGCTTGGAAAGAAGTTATTTCGCATGGTACGAAAAAGAGATGATCGGAAATATTTTTTTTCAGAATCAAGATCGGACTTTGATGGGTGAGTTTCTAGGTGTATTTCGACCCGCTGAATCCGAAAATCCGAACTTTGATGAGCAAAAATATGCTTGGAAAAAAGTTATTTCGCATGGTACGAAAAAGAGATGATCGAAAATATCTGTCTCCAGAATCGGAATCGAACTTTGATGGGTGGGTGTATAGGTGTATCTTGACCCGCTGAATCCAAAAATCCAACCTTTGTTACACGAAAATACACCTGGAATGAAGTTATTTCGCATGGTACGAAAAACAGATGATCGAAAATATTTTTTTTCAGAATCAAAATCGGACTTTAATGGGTGAGTTCCTAGGTGTATTTCGACCCCCTGAATCCGAAAATCCAACCTCTGATGACCAAAAATATGCTTGGAAAAAAGTTATTTCGCATGGTACGAAAAAGAGATGATCGAAAATATTTTTTTTCAGAATCAAGATCGCACTTTGATGGGTGGGTTTATAGGTGTATTTTGACCCGCTGAATCCAAAAATCCAACCTTTGTTACGCGAAAATACACCTGGAAAGAAGTTATTTCGCATGGTACGAACAAGAGATGATCGAAAATATTTTTTTTCAGAATCGAGATCGGACTTTAATGGGTGAGTTTCTAGGGGTATTCCGACCCGCTGAATCCAAAAATCCGACCTCGTATGACCAAAAATATGCTCGGAAAAAAATTATTTCGCATGGTACGAAAAAGAGATGATCGAAAATATTTTTTTTCAGAATCAAGATCGGACTTTGATGGGTGAGTTTCTGGGTGTATTTCGACCCGCTGAATCCGAAAATCCAACCTTTGATGGCCAAAAATATGCTTGGAAAAAAGTTATTTCGAATGGTACGAAAAAGAGATGATCGAAAATATCTGTCTCCAGAATCGAAATCGAACTTTGAACGGTGGGTTTATCGGTGTATTTTGACCCGCTGAATCCGAAAATCCAACCTTTGTTACACGAAAATACACCTGGAAAGAAGTTATTTCGCATGGTACGAAAAAGAGATGATCGAAAATATTTTTTTTCAGAATCAAAATCGGACTTTAATGGGTGAGTTTCTAGGTGTATTTCGACCCCCTGAATCCGAAAATCCAACTTCTGATGACCAAAAATATGCTTGGAAAAAAGTTATTTCGCATGTTACGACAAAGAGATGATCGAAAATATTTTTTTTCAGAATCAAGATCGGACTTTAATGGGTGAGTTTCTACGTGTATTTCAACCCGCTGAATCCGAAAATCCAAACTTTGATGAGCAAAAATATGCTTGGAAAAAAGTTATTTCGCATGGAACGAAAAAGAGATGATCGAAAATATTTTTTTTCAGAATCAAAATCGGACTTCAATGGGTGAGTTTCTAGGTGTATTTCGACCCCCTGAATCCGAAAATTTAACCTCTGATGACCAAAAATATGCTTGGAAAAAAGTTATTTCGCATGGTACGAAAAAGAGATGATCGAAAATATTTTCGTTCAGAATAAAAATCGGACTTTGATGGGTGAGTTTCTAGGTGTATTTCGACCCGCTGGATGCGAAAATCCAACCTTTGATGACCAAAAATATGCTTGGAAAAAAGTTATTTCGCATGGTACGAAAAAGAGATGATCGAAAATATTTTTTTTCAGAATCAAGATCGGACTTTGATGGGTGAGTTTCTAGGTGTATTTCGACCCGCTGAATCCGAAAATCCAACCTTTGATGGCCAAAAATATGCTTGGAAAAAAGTTATTTCGAATGGTACGAAAAAGAGATGATCGAAAATATCTGTCTCCAGAATCGAAATCGAACTTTGAAGGGTGGGTTTTTAGGTGTATTTTGACCCGCTGAATCCAAAAATCCAACCTTTGTTACACGAAAATACACCTGGAAAGAAGTTATTTCGCATGGTACGAAAAAGAGATGATCGAAAATATTTTTTTTCGGAATCAAAATCGGACTTTAATGGGTGAGTTTCTAGGTGTATTTCGACCCCCTGAATCCGAAAATCCAACCTCTGATGACCAAAAATATGCTTGGAAAAAGTTATTTCGCATGGTACGAAAAAGAGATGATCGAAAATATTTTTTTTCAGAATCAAGATCGGACTTTAATGGGTGAGTTTCTACGTGTATTTCGACCCGCTGAATCCGAAAATCCAAACTTTGATGAGCAAAAATATGCTCGGATAAAAGTTATTTCGCATGGTACGAAAAAGAGATGATCGAAAATATCTGTCTCCAGAATCGGAATCGAACTTTGATGGGTGGGTGTATAGGTGTATCTTGACCCGCTGAATCCAAAAATCCAAGCTTTGTCACACGAAAATACACCTGGAAAGAAGTTATTTCGCATGGAACGAAAAAGAGATGATCGAAAATATTTTTTTCAGAATCAAAATGGGACTTCAATGGGTGAGTTTCTAGGTGTATTTCGACCCCCTGAATCCGAAAATTTAACCTCTGATGACCAAAAATATGCTTGGAAAAAAGTTATTTCGCATGGTACGAAAAAGAGATGATCGAAAATATTTTTTTTCAGAATCAAGATCGGACTTTGATGGGTGAGTTTCTAGGTGTATTTCGACCCGCTGAATCCGAAAATCCAACCTTTGTTACACGAAAATACACCTGGAAAGAAGTTATTTCGCATGGAACGAAAAAGAGATGATCGAAAATATTTTTTTTCAGAATCAAAATCGGACTTCAATGGGTGAGTTTCTAGGTGTATTTCGACCCCCTGAATCCGAAAATTCAACCTCTGATGACCAAAAATATGCTTGGAAAAAAGATATTTCGCATGGTACGAAAAAGAGATGATCGAAAATATTTTTTTTCAGAATCAAGATCGGACTTTGATGGGTGAGTTTCTAGGTGTATTTCGACCCGCTGAATCCGAAAATCCAAACTTTGATGAGCAAAAATATGCTCGGATAAAAGTTATTTCGCATGGTACGAAAAAGAGATGATCGAAAATATCTGTCTCCAGAATCGGAATCGAACTTTGATGGGTGGGTTTATAGGTGTATTTTGACCCGCTGAATCCAAAAATCAAACCTTTGTTAAACGAAAATACACCTGGAAAGAAGTTATTCCGCATGGTACGAAAAAGAGATGATCGAAAATATTTTTTTTCAGAATCGAGATCGGACTTTAATGGGTGAGTTTCTAGGGGTATTTCGACCCGCTGAATCCAAAAATCCGACCTCTTGTGACCAAAAACATGCTTGGAAAAAAATTGTTTCGCATGGTACGAAAAAGAGATGATCGAAAATATTTTCTTTCAGAATAAAAATCGGACTTTGATGGGTGAGTTTCTAGGTGTATTTCGACCCGCTGGATGCGAAAATCCAACCTTTGATGACCAAAAATATGCTTGGAAAAAAGTTATTTCGCATGGTACGAAAAAGAGATGATCGAAAATATCTGTCCCCAGAATCGAAATCGAACTTTGAAGGGTGGGTTTATAGGTGTATCATGACCCGCTGAATCCAAAAATCCAACCTTTGTTACACGAAAATACACCTGGAAAGGAGTTATTTCGCATGGTACGAAAAAGAGATGATCGAAAATATTTTTTTTCAGAATCAAAATCGGACGTTAATGGGTGAGTTTCTAGGTGTATTTCGACCCCCTGAATCCGAAAATCCAACCTCTGATGACCAAAAATATGCTTGGAAAAAAGTTATTTCGCATGGTACGAAAAAGAGATGATCGAAAATATTTTTTTTCAGAATCAAGATCGGACTTTGATGGGTGAGTTTCTAGGTGTATTTCGACCCGCTGAATCCGAAAATCCAAACTTTGATGAGCAAAAATATGCTCGGATAAAAGTTATTTCGCATGGTACGAAAAAGAGATGATCGAAAATATCTGTCTCCAGAATCGGAATCGAACTTTGATGGGTGGGTTTATAGGTGTATTTTGACCCGCTGAATCCAAAACTCAAACCTTTGTTAAACTAAAATACACCTGGAAAGAAGTCATTCCGCATGGTACGAAAAAGAGATGATCGAAAATATTTTTTTTCAGAATCGAGATCGGACTTTAATGGGTGAGTTTCTAGGTGTATTTCGACCCCCTGAATCCGAAAATCCAACCTCTGATGACCAAAAATATGCTTGGAAAGAAGTTATTTCGCATGGTACGAAAAAGAGATGATCGGAAATATTTTTTTTCAGAATCAAGATCGGACTTTGATGGGTGAGTTTCTAGGTGTATTTCGACCCGCTGAATCCGAAAATCCGAACTTTGATGAGCAAAAATATGCTTGGAAAAAAGTTATTTCGCATGGTACGAAAAAGAGATGATCGAAAATATCTGTCTCCAGAATCGGAATCGAACTTTGATGGGTGGGTGTATAGGTGTATCTTGACCCGCTGAATCCAAAAATCCAACCTTTGTTACACGAAAATACACCTGGAATGAAGTTATTTCGCATGGTACGAAAAACAGATGATCGAAAATATTTTTTTTCAGAATCAAAATCGGACTTTAATGGGTGAGTTCCTAGGTGTATTTCGACCCCCTGAATCCGAAAATCCAACCTCTGATGACCAAAAATATGCTTGGAAAAAAGTTATTTCGCATGGTACGAAAAAGAGATGATCGAAAATATTTTTTTTCAGAATCAAGATCGCACTTTGATGGGTGGGTTTATAGGTGTATTTTGACCCGCTGAATCCAAAAATCCAACCTTTGTTACGCGAAAATACAACTGGAAAGAAGTTATTTCGCATGGTACGAACAAGAGATGATCGAAAATATTTTTTTTCAGAATCGAGATCGGACTTTAATGGGTGAGTTTCTAGGGGTATTCCGACCCGCTGAATCCAAAAATCCGACCTCGTATGACCAAAAATATGCTTGGAAAAAAATTATTTCGCATGGTACGAAAAAGAGATGATCGAAAATATTTTTTTTCAGAATCAAGATCGGACTTTGATGGGTGAGTTTCTGGGTGTATTTCGACCCGCTGAATCCGAAAATCCAACCTTTGATGGCCAAAAATATGCTTGGAAAAAAGTTATTTCGAATGGTACGAAAAAGAGATGATCGAAAATATCTGTCTCCAGAATCGAAATCGAACTTTGAACGGTGGGTTTATCGGTGTATTTTGACCCGCTGAATCCGAAAATCCAACCTTTGTTACACGAAAATACACCTGGAAAGAAGTTATTTCGCATGGTACGAAAAAGAGATGATCGAAAATATTTTTTTTCAGAATCAAAATCGGACTTTAATGGGTGAGTTTCTAGGTGTATTTCGACCCCCTGAATCCGAAAATCCAACTTCTGATGACCAAAAATATGCTTGCAAAAAAGTTATTTCGCATGTTACGACAAAGAGATGATCGAAAATATTTTTTTTCAGAATCAAGATCGGACTTTAATGGGTGAGTTTCTACGTGTATTTCAACCCGCTGAATCCGAAAATCCAAACTTTGATGAGCAAAAATATGCTTGGAAAAAAGTTATTTCGCATGGTACGAAAAAGAGATGATCGAAAATATCTGTCTCCAGAATCGGAATCGAACTTTGATGGGTGGGTTTATAGGTGTATTTTGACCCGCTGAATCCAAAAATCCAACCTTTGTTCAGCGAAAATACACCTGGAAAGAAGTTATTTTGCATGGTACGAAGAAGAGATGATCGAAAATATTTTTTTTCAGAATCGAGATCGGACTCCAATGGGTGAGTTTCTAGGGTTATTTCGACCCGCTGAATCCAAAAATCCGACCTTGTATGACCAAAAATATGCTTGGAAAACAAATATTTCGCATGGTACGAAAAAGAGATGATCGAAAATATTTTTTTTCAGAATCAAGATCGGACTTTGATGGGTGAGATTCTAGGTGTATTTCGACCCGCTGAATCCGAAAATCCAACCTTTGTTACACGAAAATACACCTGGAAAGAAGTTATTTCGCATGGAACGAAAGAGAGATGATCGAAAATATTTTTTTTCTGAATCAAAATCGGACTTTAATGGGTGAGTTTCTAGTTGTATTTCGACCCCCTGAATCCGAAAATCCAACCTCTGATGACCAAAAATATGCTTAGAAAAAAGTTATTTCGCATGGTACGAAAAAGAGATGATCGAAAATATTTTTTTTCAGAATCAAGATCGGACTTTGATAGGTGAGTTTCTAGGTGTATTTCGACCCGCTGAATCCGAAAATCCAACCTTTGTTACACGAAAATACACCTGGAAAGAAGCTATTTCGCATGGAACGAAAAAGAGATAATCGAAAATATTTTTTTTCATAATCAAAATCGGACTTTAATGGGTGAGTTTCTAGGTGTATTTCAACCCCCTGAATCCGAAAATCCAACCTCTGATGACCAAAAATATGCTTGGAAAAAAGTTATTTCGCATGGTACGGAAAAGAGATGATCGAAAATATTTTTTTTCAGAATCAAGATCGGACTTTGATGGGTGAGTTTCTAGGTGTATTTCGACCCGCTGAATCCGAAAATCCGAACTTTGATGAGCAAAAATATGCTTGGAAAAAAGTTATTTCGCATGGTACGAAAAAGAGATGATCGAAAATATTTTTTTTCAGAATCAAGATTGGACTTTGATGGGTGGGTGTATAGGTGTATTTTGACCCGCTGAATCCAAAAATCCAACCTTTGTTACACGAAAATACACCTGGAAAGAAGTTATTTCGCATGGTACGAAAAACAGATGATCGAAAATATTTTTTTTCAGAATCAAAATCGGACTTTAATGGGTGAGTTTCTAGGTGTATTTCGACCCCCTGAATCCGAAAATCCAACCTCTGATGACCAAAAATATGCTTGGAAAAAAGTTATTTCGCATGGTACGAAAAAGAGATGATCGAAAATATTTTTTTTCAGAATCAAGATCGCACTTCGATGGGTGGGTTTATAGGTGTATTTTGACCCGCTGAATCCAAAAATCCAACCTTTGTTACGCGAAAATACACCTGGAAAGAAGTTATTTCGCATGGTACGAACAAGAGATGATCGAAAATATTTTTTTTCAGAATCAAGATCAGACTTTGATGGGTGAGTTTCTAGGTGTATTTCGACCCGCTGAATCCGAAAATCCGAACTTTGATGAGCAAAAATATGCTTGGAAAAAAGTTATTTCGCATGGTACGAAAAAGAGATGATCGAAAATATCTGTCTCCAGAATCGGAATCGAACTTTGATGGGTGGGTGTATAGGTGTATCTTGACCCGCTGAATCCAAAAATCCAACCTTTGTTACACGAAAATACACCTGGAAAGAAGTTATTTCGCATGGTACGAAAAACGGATGATCGAAAATATTTTTTTTCAGAATCAAAATCGGACTTTATTGGGTGAGTTTCTAGGTGTATTTCGACCCCCTGAATCCGAAAATCCAACCTCTGATGACCAAAAATATGCTTGGAAAAAAGTTATTTCGCATGGTACGAAAAAGAGATGATCGAAAATATTTTTTTTCAGAATCAAGATTGGACTTTGATGGGTGGGTTTATAGGTGTATTTTGACCCGCTGAATTCAAAAATCCAACCTTTGTTACGCGAAAATACACCTGGAAAGAAGTTAATTCGCATTGTACGAACAAGAGATGATCGAAAATATTTTTTTTCAGAATCGAGATCGGACTTTAATGGTTGAGTTTCTAGGGGTATTTCGACCCGCTGAATCCAAAAATCCGACCTCGTATGACCAAAAATATGCTTGGAAAAAAATTATTTCGCATGGTACGAAAAAGAGATGATCGAAAATATTTTTTTTCAGAATCAAGATCAGACTTTGATGGGTGAGTTTCGAGGTGTATTTCGACCCGCTGAATCCGAAAATCCAACCTTTGTCACACGAAAATACACCTGGAAAGAAGTTATTTCGCATGGAACGAAAAAGAGATGATCGAAAATATTTTTTTTCAGAATCAAAATCGGACTTCAATGGGTGAGTTTCTAGGTGTATTTCGACCCCCTGAATCCGAAAATTTAACCTCTGATGACCAAAAATATGCTTGGAAAAAAGTTATTTCGCATGGTACGAAAAAGAGATGATCGAAAATATTTTCTTTCAGAATAAAAATCGGACTTTGATGGGTGAGTTTCTAGGTGTATTTCGACCCGCTGGATGCGAAAATCCAACCTTTGATGACCAAAAATATGCTTGGAAAAAAGTTATTTCGCATGGTACGAAAAAGAGATGATCGAAAATATCTGTCCCCAGAATCGAAATCGAACTTTGAAGGGTGGGTTTATAGGTGTATCATGACCCGCTGAATCCAAAAATCCAACCTTTGTTACACGAAAATACACCTGGAAAGGAGTTATTTCGCATGGTACGAAAAAGAGATGATCGAAAATATTTTTTTTCAGAATCAAAATCGGATGTTAATGGGTGAGTTTCTAGGTGTATTTCGACCCCCTGAATCCGAAAATCCAACCTCTGATGACCAAAAATATGCTTGGAAAAAAGTTATTTCGCATGGTACGAAAAAGAGATGATCGAAAATATTTTTTTTCAGAATCAAGATCGGACTTTGATGGGTGAGTTTCTAGGTGTATTTCGACCCGCTGAATCCGAAAATCCAACCTTTGATGGCCAAAAATATGCTTGGAAAAAAGTTATTTCGAATGGTACGAAAAAGAGATGATCGAAAATATCTGTCTCCAGAATCGAAATCGAACTTTGAAGGGTGGGTTTTTAGGTGTATTTTGACCCGCTGAATCCCAAAATCCAACCTTTGTTACACGAAAATACACCTGGAAAGAAGTTATTTCGCATGGTACGAAAAAGAGATGATCGAAAATATTTTTTTTCGGAATCAAAATCGGACTTTAATGGGTGAGTTTCTAGGTGTATTTCGACCCCCTGAATCCGAAAATCCAACCTCTGATGACCAAAAATATGCTTGGAAAAAGTTATTTCGCATGGTACGAAAAAGAGATGATCGAAAATATTTTTTTTCAGAATCAAGATCGGACTTTAATGGGTGAGTTTCTACGTGTATTTCGACCCGCTGAATCCGAAAATCCAAACTTTGATGAGCAAAAATATGCTCGGATAAAAGTTATTTCGCATGGTACGAAAAAGAGATGATCGAAAATATCTGTCTCCAGAATCGGAATCGAACTTTGATGGGTGGGTTTATAGGTGTATTTTGACCCGCTGAATCCAAAAATCGAACCTTTGTTAAACGAAAATACACCTGGAAAGAAGTTATTCCGCATGGTACGAAAAAGAGATGATCGAAAATATTTTTTTTCAGAATCGAGATCGGACTTTAATGGGTGAGTTTCTAGGGGTATTTCGACCCGCTGAATCCGAAAATCCGAACTTTGATGAGCAAAAATATGCTTGGAAAAAAGTTATTTCGCATGGTACGAAAAAGAGATGATCGAAAATATCTGTCTCCAGAATCGGAATCGAACTTTGATGGGTGGGTGTATAGGTGTATCTTGAGCCGCTGAATCCAAAAATCCAAGCTTTGTTACACGAAAATACACCTGGAAAGAAGTTATTTCACATGGAACGAAAAAGAGATGATCGAAAATATTTTTTTCAGAATCAAAATGGGACTTCAATGGGTGAGTTTCTAGGTGTATTTCGACCCCCTGAATCCGAAAATTTAACCTCTGATGACCAAAAATATGCTTGGAAAAAAGTTATTTCGCATGGTACGAAAAAGAGATGATCGAAAATATTTTTTTTCAGAATCAAGATCGGACTTTGATGGGTGAGTTTCTAGGTGTATTTCGACCCGCTGAATCCGAAAATCCAAACTTTGATGAGCAAAAATATGCTCGGATAAAAGTTATTTCGCATGGTACGAAAAAGAGATGATCGAAAATATCTGTCTCCAGAATCGGAATCGAACTTTGATGGGTGGGTTTATAGGTGTATTTTGACCCGCTGAATCCAAAAATCAAACCTTTGTTAAACGAAAATACACCTGGAAAGAAGTTATTCCGCATGGTACGAAAAAGAGATGATCGAAAATATTTTTTTTCAGAATCGAGATCGGACTTTAATGGGTGAGTTTCTAGGGGTATTTCGACCCGCTGAATCCAAAAATCCGACCTCTTGTGACCAAAAACATGCTTGGAAAAAAATTGTTTCGCATGGTACGAAAAAGAGATGATCGAAAATATTTTCTTTCAGAATAAAAATCGGACTTTGATGGGTGAGTTTCTAGGTGTATTTCGACCCGCTGGATGCGAAAATCCAACCTTTGATGACCAAAAATATGCTTGGAAAAAAGTTATTTCGCATGGTACGAAAAAGAGATGATCGAAAATATCTGTCCCCAGAATCGAAATCGAACTTTGAAGGGTGGGTTTATAGGTGTATCATGACCCGCTGAATCCAAAAATCCAACCTTTGTTACACGAAAATACACCTGGAAAGGAGTTATTTCGCATGGTACGAAAAAGAGATGATCGAAAATATTTTTTTTCAGAATCAAAATCGGACGTTAATGGGTGAGTTTCTAGGTGTATTTCGACCCCCTGAATCCGAAAATCCAACCTCTGATGACCAAAAATATGCTTGGAAAAAAGTTATTTCGCATGGTACGAAAAAGAGATGATCGAAAATATTTTTTTTCAGAATCAAGATCGGACTTTGATGGGTGAGTTTCTAGGTGTATTTCGACCCGCTGAATCCGAAAATCCAAACTTTGATGAGCAAAAATATGCTCGGATAAAAGTTATTTCGCATGGTACGAAAAAGAGATGATCGAAAATATCTGTCTCCAGAATCGGAATCGAACTTTGATGGGTGGGTTTATAGGTGTATTTTGACCCGCTGAATCCAAAAATCAAACCTTTGTTAAACTAAAATACACCTGGAAAGAAGTCATTCCGCATGGTACGAAAAAGAGATGATCGAAAATATTTTTTTTCAGAATCGAGATCGGACTTTAATGGGTGAGTTTCTAGGTGTATTTCGACCCCCTGAATCCGAAAATCCAACCTCTGATGACCAAAAATATGCTTGGAAAGAAGTTATTTCGCATGGTACGAAAAAGAGATGATCGGAAATATTTTTTTTCAGAATCAAGATCGGACTTTGATGGGTGAGTTTCTAGGTGTATTTCGACCCCCTGAATCCGAAAATCCAACCTCTGATGACCAAAAATATGCTTGGAAAAAAGTTATTTCGCATGGTACGAAAAAGAGATGATCGAAAATATTTTTTTTCAGAATCAAGATCGGACTTTGATGGGTGAGTTTCTAGGTGTATTTCGACCCGCTGAATCCGAAAATCCAACCTTTGATGGCCAAAAATATGCTTGGAAAAAAGTTATTTCGAATGGTACGAAAAAGAGATGATCGAAAATATCTGTCTCCAGAATCGAAATCGAACTTTGAAGGGTGGGTTTTTAGGTGTATTTTGACCCGCTGAATCCCAAAATCCAACCTTTGTTACACGAAAATACACCTGGAAAGAAGTTATTTCGCATGGTACGAAAAAGAGATGATCGAAAATATTTTTTTTCGGAATCAAAATCGGACTTTAATGGGTGAGTTTCTAGGTGTATTTCGACCCCCTGAATCCGAAAATCCAACCTCTGATGACCAAAAATATGCTTGGAAAAAGTTATTTCGCATGGTACGAAAAAGAGATGATCGAAAATATTTTTTTTCAGAATCAAGATCGGACTTTAATGGGTGAGTTTCTACGTGTATTTCGACCCGCTGAATCCGAAAATCCAAACTTTGATGAGCAAAAATATGCTCGGATAAAAGTTATTTCGCATGGTACGAAAAAGAGATGATCGAAAATATCTGTCTCCAGAATCGGAATCGAACTTTGATGGGTGGGTTTATAGGTGTATTTTGACCCGCTGAATCCAAAAATCGAACCTTTGTTAAACGAAAATACACCTGGAAAGAAGTTATTCCGCATGGTACGAAAAAGAGATGATCGAAAATATTTTTTTTCAGAATCGAGATCGGACTTTAATGGGTGAGTTTCTAGGGGTATTTCGACCCGCTGAATCCGAAAATCCGAACTTTGATGAGCAAAAATATGCTTGGAAAAAAGTTATTTCGCATGGTACGAAAAAGAGATGATCGAAAATATCTGTCTCCAGAATCGGAATCGAACTTTGATGGGTGGGTGTATAGGTGTATCTTGAGCCGCTGAATCCAAAAATCCAAGCTTTGTTACACGAAAATACACCTGGAAAGAAGTTATTTCACATGGAACGAAAAAGAGATGATCGAAAATATTTTTTTCAGAATCAAAATGGGACTTCAATGGGTGAGTTTCTAGGTGTATTTCGACCCCCTGAATCCGAAAATTTAACCTCTGATGACCAAAAATATGCTTGGAAAAAAGTTATTTCGCATGGTACGAAAAAGAGATGATCGAAAATATTTTTTTTCAGAATCAAGATCGGACTTTGATGGGTGAGTTTCTAGGTGTATTTCGACCCGCTGAATCCGAAAATCCAAACTTTGATGAGCAAAAATATGCTCGGATAAAAGTTATTTCGCATGGTACGAAAAAGAGATGATCGAAAATATCTGTCTCCAGAATCGGAATCGAACTTTGATGGGTGGGTTTATAGGTGTATTTTGACCCGCTGAATCCAAAAATCAAACCTTTGTTAAACGAAAATACACCTGGAAAGAAGTTATTCCGCATGGTACGAAAAAGAGATGATCGAAAATATTTTTTTTCAGAATCGAGATCGGACTTTAATGGGTGAGTTTCTAGGGGTATTTCGACCCGCTGAATCCAAAAATCCGACCTCTTGTGACCAAAAACATGCTTGGAAAAAAATTGTTTCGCATGGTACGAAAAAGAGATGATCGAAAATATTTTCTTTCAGAATAAAAATCGGACTTTGATGGGTGAGTTTCTAGGTGTATTTCGACCCGCTGGATGCGAAAATCCAACCTTTGATGACCAAAAATATGCTTGGAAAAAAGTTATTTCGCATGGTACGAAAAAGAGATGATCGAAAATATCTGTCCCCAGAATCGAAATCGAACTTTGAAGGGTGGGTTTATAGGTGTATCATGACCCGCTGAATCCAAAAATCCAACCTTTGTTACACGAAAATACACCTGGAAAGGAGTTATTTCGCATGGTACGAAAAAGAGATGATCGAAAATATTTTTTTTCAGAATCAAAATCGGACGTTAATGGGTGAGTTTCTAGGTGTATTTCGACCCCCTGAATCCGAAAATCCAACCTCTGATGACCAAAAATATGCTTGGAAAAAAGTTATTTCGCATGGTACGAAAAAGAGATGATCGAAAATATTTTTTTTCAGAATCAAGATCGGACTTTGATGGGTGAGTTTCTAGGTGTATTTCGACCCGCTGAATCCGAAAATCCAAACTTTGATGAGCAAAAATATGCTCGGATAAAAGTTATTTCGCATGGTACGAAAAAGAGATGATCGAAAATATCTGTCTCCAGAATCGGAATCGAACTTTGATGGGTGGGTTTATAGGTGTATTTTGACCCGCTGAATCCAAAAATCAAACCTTTGTTGAACTAAAATACACCTGGAAAGAAGTCATTCCGCATGGTACGAAAAAGAGATGATCGAAAATATTTTTTTTCAGAATCGAGATCGGACTTTAATGGGTGAGTTTCTAGGTGTATTTCGACCCCCTGAATCCGAAAATCCAACCTCTGATGACCAAAAATATGCTTGGAAAGAAGTTATTTCGCATGGTACGAAAAAGAGATGATCGGAAATATTTTTTTTCAGAATCAAGATCGGACTTTGATGGGTGAGTTTCTAGGTGTATTTCGACCCGCTGAATCCGAAAATCCGAACTTTGATGAGCAAAAATATGCTTGGAAAAAAGTTATTTCGCATGGTACGAAAAAGAGATGATCGAAAATATCTGTCTCCAGAATCGGAATCGAACTTTGATGGGTGGGTGTATAGGTGTATCTTGACCCGCTGAATCCAAAAATCCAACCTTTGTTACACGAAAATACACCTGGAATGAAGTTATTTCGCATGGTACGAAAAACAGATGATCGAAAATATTTTTTTTCAGAATCAAAATCGGACTTTAATGGGTGAGTTCCTAGGTGTATTTCGACCCCCTGAATCCGAAAATCCAACCTCTGATGACCAAAAATATGCTTGGAAAAAAGTTATTTCGCATGGTACGAAAAAGAGATGATCGAAAATATTTTTTTTCAGAATCAAGATCGCACTTTGATGGGTGGGTTTATAGGTGTATTTTGACCCGCTGAATCCAAAAATCCAACCTTTGTTACGCGAAAATACACCTGGAAAGAAGTTATTTCGCATGGTACGAACAAGAGATGATCGAAAATATTTTTTTTCAGAATCGAGATCGGACTTTAATGGGTGAGTTTCTAGGGGTATTCCGACCCGCTGAATCCAAAAATCCGACCTCGTATGACCAAAAATATGCTTGGAAAAAAATTATTTCGCATGGTACGAAAAAGAGATGATCGAAAATATTTTTTCTCAGAATCAAGATCGGACTTTGATGGGTGAGTTTCTGGGTGTATTTCGACCCGCTGAATCCGAAAATCCAACCTTTGATGGCCAAAAATATGCTTGGAAAAAAGTTATTTCGAATGGTACGAAAAAGAGATGATCGAAAATATCTGTCTCCAGAATCGAAATCGAACTTTGAACGGTGGGTTTATCGGTGTATTTTGACCCGCTGAATCCGAAAATCCAACCTTTGTTACACGAAAATACACCTGGAAAGAAGTTATTTCGCATGGTACGAAAAAGAGATGATCGAAAATATTTTTTTTCAGAATCAAAATCGGACTTTAATGGGTGAGTTTCTAGGTGTATTTCGACCCCCTGAATCCGAAAATCCAACTTCTGATGACCAAAAATATGCTTGGAAAAAAGTTATTTCGCATGTTACGACAAAGAGATGATCGAAAATATTTTTTTTCAGAATCAAGATCGGACTTTAATGGGTGAGTTTCTACGTGTATTTCAACCCGCTGAATCCGAAAATCCAAACTTTGATGAGCAAAAATATGCTTGGAAAAAAGTTATTTCGCATGGTACGAAAAAGAGATGATCGAAAATATCTGTCTCCAGAATCGGAATCGAACTTTGATGGGTGGGTTTATAGGTGTATTTTGACCCGCTGAATCCAAAAATCCAACCTTTGTCCAGCGAAAATACACCTGGAAAGAAGTTATTTTGCATGGTACGAAGAAGAGATGATCGAAAATATTTTTTTTCAGAATCGAGATCGGACTTCAATGGGTGAGTTTCTAGGGTTATTTCGACCCGCTGAATCCAAAAATCCGACCTTGTATGACCAAAAATATGCTTGGAAAACAAATATTTCGCATGGTACGAAAAAGAGATGATCGAAAATATTTTTTTTCAGAATCAAGATCGGACTTTGATGGGTGAGTTTCTAGGTGTATTTCGACCCGCTGAATCCGAAAATCCAACCTTTGTTACACGAAAATACACCTGGAAAGAAGTTATTTCGCATGGAACGAAAGAGAGATGATCGAAAATTTTTTTTTTCTGAATCAAAATCGGACTTTAATGGGTGAGTTTCTAGTTGTATTTCGACCCCCTGAATCCGAAAATCCAACCTCTGATGACCAAAAATATGCTTGGAAAAAAGTTATTTCGCATGGTACGAAAAAGAGATGATCGAAAATATTTTTTTTCAGAATCAAGATCGGACTTTGATAGGTGAGTTTCTAGGTGTATTTCGACCCGCTGAATCCGAAAATCCAACCTTTGTTACACGAAAATACACCTGGAAAGAAGCTATTTCGCATGGAACGAAAAAGAGATAATCGAAAATATTTTTTTTCATAATCAAAATCGGACTTTAATGGGTGAGTTTCTAGGTGTATTTCAACCCCCTGAATCCGAAAATCCAACCTCTGATGACCAAAAATATGCTTGGAAAAAAGTTATTTCGCATGGTACGAAAAAGAGATGATCGAAAATATTTTTTTTCAGAATCAAGATCGGACTTTGATGGGTGAGTTTCTAGGTGTATTTTGACCCGCTGAATCCGAAAATCCGAACTTTGATGAGCAAAAATATGCTTGGAAAAAAGTTATTTCGCATGGTACGAAAAAGAGATGATCGAAAATATTTTTTTTCAGAATCAAGATTGGACTTTGATGGGTGGGTGTATAGGTGTATTTTGACCCGCTGAATCCAAAAATCCAACCTTTGTTACACGAAAATACACCTGGAAAGAAGTTATTTCGCATGGTACGAAAAACAGATGATCGAAAATATTTTTTTTCAGAATCAAAATCGGACTTTAATGGGTGAGTTTCTAGGTGTATTTCGACCCCCTGAATCCGAAAATCCAACCTCTGATGACCAAAAATATGCTTGGAAAAAAGTTATTTCGCATGGTACGAAAAAGAGATGATCGAAAATATTTTTTTTCAGAATCAAGATCGCACTTCGATGGGTGGGTTTATAGGTGTATTTTGACCCGCTGAATCCAAAAATCCAACCTTTGTTACGCGAAAATACACCTGGAAAGAAGTTATTTCGCATGGTACGAACAAGAGATGATCGAAAATATTTTTTTTCAGAATCGAGATCGGACTTTAATGGGTGAGTTTCTAGGGGTATTCCGACCCGCTGAATCCAAAAATCCGACCTCGTATGACCAAAAATATGCTTGGAAAAAAATTATTTCGCATGGTACGAAAAAGAGATGATCGAAAATATTTTTTTTCAGAATCAAGATCGGACTTTGATGGGTGAGTTTCTGGGTGTATTTTGACCCGCTGAATCCGAAAATCCAACCTTTGATGGCCAAAAATATGCTTGGAAAAAAGTTATTTCGAATGGTACAAAAAAGAGATGATCGAAAATATCTGTCTCCAGAATCGAAATCGAACTTTGAACGGTGGGTTTATAGGTGTATTTTGACCCGCTGAATTCGAAAATCCAACCTTTGTTACACGAAAATACACCTGGAAAGAAGTTATTTCGCATGGTACGAAAAAGAGATGATCGAAAATATTTTTTTTCAGAATCAAAATCGGACTTTAATGGGTGAGTTTCTAGGTGTATTTCGACCCCCTGAATCCGAAAATCCAACCTCTGATGACCAAAAATATGCTTGGAAAAAAGTTATTTCGCATGGTACGACAAAGAGATGATCGAAAATATTTTTTTTCAGAATCAAGATCGGACTTTAATGGGTGAGTTTCTACGTGTATTTTGACCCGCTGAATCCGAAAATCCAAACTTTGATGAGCAAAAATATGCTTGGAAAAAAGTTATTCCGCATGGTACGAAAAAGAGATGATCGAAAATATCTGTCTCCAGAATCGGAATCGAACTTTGATGGGTGGGTTTATAGGTGTATTTTGACCCGCTGAATCCAAAAATCCAACCTTTGTCAACCGAAAATACACCTGGAAAGAAGTTATTTCGCATGGTACGAACAAGAGATGATCGAAAATATTTTTTTTCAGAATCGAGATCGGACTTTAATGGGTGAGTTTCTAGGGTTATTTCGACCCGCTGAATCCAAAAATCCGACCTTGTATGACCAAAAATATGCTTGGAAAAAAAATATTTCGCATGGTACGAAAAAGAGATGATCGAAAATATTTTTTTTCAGAATCAAGATCAGACTTTGATGGGTGAGTTTCTAGGTGTATTTCGACCCGCTGAATCCGAAAATCCGAACTTTGATGAGCAAAAATATGCTTGGAAAAAAGTTATTTCGCATGGTACGAAAAAGAGATGATCGAAAATATCTGTCTCCAGAATCGGAATCGAACTTTGATGGGTGGGTGTATAGGTGTATCTTGACCCGCTGAATCCAAAAATCCAACCTTTGTTACACGAAAATACACCTGGAAAGAAGTTATTTCGCATGGTACGAAAAACGGATGATCGGATATATTTTTTTTCAGAATCAAAATCGGACTTTATTGGGTGAGTTTCTAGGTGTATTTCGACCCCCTGAATCCGAAAATCCAACCTCTGATGACCAAAAATATGCTTGGAAAAAAGTTATTTCGCATGGTACGAAAAAGAGATGATCGAAAATATTTTTTTTCAGAATCAAGATTGGACTTTGATGGGTGGGTTTATAGGTGTATTTTGACCCGCTGAATTCAAAAATCCAACCTTTGTTAAGCGAAAATACACCTGGAAAGAAGTTAATTCGCATTGTACGAACAAGAGATGATCGAAAATATTTTTTTTCAGAATCGAGATCGGACTTTAATGGTTGAGTTTCTAGGGGTATTTCGACCCGCTGAATCCAAAAATCCGACCTCGTATGACCAAAAATATGCTTGGAAAAAAATTATTTCGCATGGTACGAAAAAGAGATGATCGAAAATATTTTTTTTCAGAATCAAGATCAGACTTTGATGGGTGAGTTTCGAGGTGTATTTCGACCCGCTGAATCCGAAAATCCAACCTTTGTCACACGAAAATACACCTGGAAAGAAGTTATTTCGCATGGAACGAAAAAGAGATGATCGAAAATATTTTTTTTCAGAATCAAAATCGGACTTCAATGGGTGAGTTTCTAGGTGTATTTCGACCCCCTGAATCCGAAAATTTAACCTCTGATGACCAAAAATATGCTTGGAAAAAAGTTATTTCGCATGGTACGAAAAAGAGATGATCGAAAATATTTTCTTTCAGAATAAAAATCGGACTTTGATGGGTGAGTTTCTAGGTGTATTTCGACCCGCTGGATGCGAAAATCCAACCTTTGATGACCAAAAATATGCTTGGAAAAAAGTTATTTTGCATGGTACGAAAAAGAGATGATCGAAAATATCTGTCCCCAGAATCGAAATCGAACTTTGAAGGGTGGGTTTATAGGTGTATCATGACCCGCTGAATCCAAAAATCCAACCTTTGTTACACGAAAATACACCTGGAAAGGAGTTATTTCGCATGGTACGAAAAAGAGATGATCGAAAATATTTTTTTTCAGAATCAAAATCGGATGTTAATGGGTGAGTTTCTAGGTGTATTTCGACCCCCTGAATCCGAAAATCCAACCTCTGATGACCAAAAATATGCTTGGAAAAAAGTTATTTCGCATGGTACGAAAAAGAGATGATCGAAAATATTTTTTTTCAGAATCAAGATCGGACTTTGATGGGTGAGTTTCTAGGTGTATTTCGACCCGCTGAATCCGAAAATCCAACCTTTGATGGCCAAAAATATGCTTGGAAAAAAGTTATTTCGAATGGTACGAAAAAGAGATGATCGAAAATATCTGTCTCCAGAATCGAAATCGAACTTTGAAGGGTGGGTTTTTAGGTGTATTTTGACCCGCTGAATCCCAAAATCCAACCTTTGTTACATGAAAATACACCTGGAAAGAAGTTATTTCGCATGGTACGAAAAAGAGATGATCGAAAATATTTTTTTTCGGAATCAAAATCGGACTTTAATGGGTGAGTTTCTAGGTGTATTTCGACCCCCTGAATCCGAAAATCCAACCTCTGATGACCAAAAATATGCTTGGAAAAAGTTATTTCGCATGGTACGAAAAAGAGATGATCGAAAATATTTTTTTTCAGAATCAAGATCGGACTTTAATGGGTGAGTTTCTACGTGTATTTCGACCCGCTGAATCCGAAAATCCAAACTTTGATGAGCAAAAATATGCTCGGATAAAAGTTATTTCGCATGGTACGAAAAAGAGATGATCGAAAATATCTGTCTCCAGAATCGGAATCGAACCTTGATGGGTGGGTTTATAGGTGTATTTTGACCCGCTGAATCCAAAAATCAAACCTTTGTTGAACGAAAATACACCTGGAAAGAAGTTATTCCGCATGGTACGAAAAAGAGATGATCGAAAATATTTTTTTTCAGAATCGAGATCGGACTTTAATGGGTGAGTTTCTAGGGGTATTTCGACCCGCTGAATCCGAAAATCCGAACTTTGATGAGCAAAAATATGCTTGGAAAAAAGTTATTTCGCATGGTACGAAAAAGAGATGATCGAAAATATCTGTCTCCAGAATCGGAATCGAACTTTGATGGGTGGGTGTATAGGTGTATCTTGACCCGCTGAATCCAAAAATCCAAGCTTTGTTACACGAAAATACACCTGGAAAGAAGTTATTTCGCATGGAACGAAAAAGAGATGATCGAAAATATTTTTTTCAGAATCAAAATGGGACTTCAATGGGTGAGTTTCTAGGTGTATTTCGACCCCCTGAATCCGAAAATTTAACCTCTGATGACCAAAAATATGCTTGGAAAAAAGTTATTTCGCATGGTACGAAAAAGAGATGATCGAAAATATTTTTTTTCAGAATCAAGATCGGACTTTGATGGGTGAGTTTCTAGGTGTATTTCGACCCGCTGAATCCGAAAATCCAACCTTTGTTACACGAAAATACACCTGGAAAGAAGTTATTTCGCATGGAACGAAAAAGAGATGATCGAAAATATTTTTTTTCAGAATCAAAATCGGACTTCAATGGGTGAGTTTCTAGGTGTATTTCGACCCCCTGAATCCGAAAATTCAACCTCTGATGACCAAAAATATGCTTGGAAAAAAGTTATTTCGCATGGTACGAAAAAGAGATGATCGAAAATATTTTTTTTCAGAATCAAGATCGGACTTTGATGGGTGAGTTTCTAGGTGTATTCCGACCCGCTGAATCCGAAAATCCAAACTTTGATGAGCAAAAATATGCTCGGATAAAAGTTATTTCGCATGGTACGAAAAAGAGATGATCGAAAATATCTGTCTCCAGAATCGGAATCGAACTTTGATGGGTGGGTTTATAGGTGTATTTTGACCCGCTGAATCCAAAAATCAAACCTTTGTTAAACGAAAATACACCTGGAAAGAAGTTATTCCGCATGGTACGAAAAAGAGATGATCGAAAATATTTTTTTTCAGAATCGAGATCGGACTTTAATGGGTGAGTTTCTAGGGGTATTTCGACCCGCTGAATCCAAAAATCCGACCTCTTGTGACCAAAAACATGCTTGGAAAAAAATTGTTTCGCATGGTACGAAAAAGAGATGATCGAAAATATTTTCTTTCAGAATAAAAATCGGACTTTGATGGGTGAGTTTCTAGGTGTATTTCGACCCGCTGGATGCGAAAATCCAACCTTTGATGACCAAAAATATGCTTGGAAAAAAGTTATTTCGCATGGTACGAAAAAGAGATGATCGAAAATATCTGTCTCCAGAATCGGAATCGAACTTTGATGGGTGGGTTTATAGGTGTATTTTGACCCGCTGAATCCAAAAATCAAACCTTTGTTAAACTAAAATACACCTGGAAAGAAGTCATTCCGCATGGTACGAAAAAGAGATGATCGAAAATATTTTTTTTCAGAATCGAGATCGGACTTTAATGGGTGAGTTTCTAGGGGTATTTCGACCCGCTGAATCCAAAAATCCGACCTCTTGTGACCAAAAACATGCTTGGAAAAAAATTATTTCGCATGGTACGAAAAAGAGATGATCGAAAATATTTTCTTTCAGAATAAAAATCGGACTTTGATGGGTGAGTTTCTAGGTGTATTTCGACCCGCTGGATGCGAAAATCCAACCTTTGATGACCAAAAATATGCTTGGAAAAAAGTTATTTCGCATGGTACGAAAAAGAGATGATCGAAAATATCTGTCCCCAGAATCGAAATCGAACTTTGAAGGGTGGGTTTATAGGTGTATCATGACCCGCTGAATCCAAAAATCCAACCTTTGTTACACGAAAATACACCTGGAAAGGAGTTATTTCGCATGGTACGAAAAAGAGATGATCGAAAATATTTTTTTTCAGAATCAAAATCGGACGTTAATGGGTGAGTTTCTAGGTGTATTTCGAGCCCCTGAATCCGAAAATCCAACCTCTGATGACCAAAAATATGCTTGGAAAAAAGTTATTTCGCATGGTACGAAAAAGAGATGATCGAAAATATTTTTTTTCAGAATCAAGATCGGACTTTGATGGGTGAGTTTCTAGGTGTATTTCGACCCGCTGAATCCGAAAATCCAAACTTTGATGAGCAAAAATATGCTCGGATAAAAGTTATTTCGCATGGTACGAAAAAGAGATGATCGAAAATATCTGTCTCCAGAATCGGAATCGAACTTTGATGGGTGGGTTTATAGGTGTATTTTGACCCGCTGAATCCAAAAATCAAACCTTTGTTAAACTAAAATACACCTGGAAAGAAGTCATTCCGCATGGTACGAAAAAGAGATGATCGAAAATATTTTTTTTCAGAATCGAGATCGGACTTTAATGGGTGAGTTTCTAGGGGTATTTCGACCCGCTGAATCCAAAAATCCGACCTCTTGTGACCAAAAACATGCTTGGAAAGAAGTTATTTCGCATGGTACGAAAAAGAGATGATCGAAAATATTTTCTTTCAGAATAAAAATCGGACTTTGATGGGTGAGTTTCTACGTGTATTTCGACCCGCTGAATCCGAAAATCCAAACTTTGATGACCAAAAATATGCTTGGAACGAAGTTATTTCGCATGGTACGTAAAAGAGATGATCGAAAATATCTTTTGCCAGAATCGAATTCGGACTTTAACGGGTGAGTTTCTAGATGTAATTTGACCCGCTGAATCCGAAAATCCAAACTTTGATGAGCAAAAATATGCTCGGATAAAAGTTATTTCGCATGGTACGAAAAAGAGATGATCGAAAATATCTGTCTCCAGAATCGGAATCGAACTTTGATGGGTGGGTTTATAGGTGTATTTTGACCCGCTGAATCCAAAAATCAAACCTTTGTTAAACGAAAATACACCTGGAAAGAAGTTATTCCGCATGGTACGAAAAAGAGATGATCGAAAATATTTTTTTTCAGAATCGAGATCGGACTTCAATGGGTGAGTTTCTAGGGGTATTTCGACCCGCTGAATCCGGAAATCCGAACTTTGATGAGCAAAAATATGCTTGGAAAAAAGTTATTTCGCATGGTACGAAAAAGAGATGATCGAAAATATCTGTCTCCAGAATCGGAATCGAACTTTGATGGGTGGGTGTATAGGTGTATCTTGACCCGCTGAATCCAAAAATCCAAGCTTTGTTACACGAAAATACACCTGGAAAGAAGTTATTTCGCATGGAACGAAAAAGAGATGATCGAAAATATTTTTTTTCAGAATCAAAATGGGACTTCAATGGGTGAGTTTCTAGGTGTATTTCGACCCCCTGAATCCGAAAATTTAACCTCTGATGACCAAAAATATGCTTGGAAAAAAGTTATTTCGCATGGTACGAAAAAGAGATGATCGAAAATATTTTTTTTCAGAATCAAGATCGGACTTTGATGGGTGAGTTTCTAGGTGTATTTCGACCCGCTGAATCCGAAAATCCAACCCTTGTTACACGAAAATACACCTGGAAAGAAGTTATTTCGCATGGAACGAAAAAGAGATGATCGAAAATATTTTTTTTCAGAATCAAAATCGGACTTCAATGGGTGAGTTTCTAGGTGTATTTCGACCCCCTGAATCCGAAAATTCAACCTCTGATGACCAAAAATATGCTTGGAAAAAAGTTATTTCGCATGGTACGAAAAAGAGATGATCGAAAATATTTTTTTTCAGAATCAAGATCGGACTTTGATGGGTGAGTTTCTAGGTGTATTTCGACCCGCTGAATCCGAAAATCCAAACTTTGATGAGCAAAAATATGCTCGGATAAAAGTTATTTCGCATGGTACGAAAAAGAGATGATCGAAAATATCTGTCTCCAGAATCGGAATCGAACTTTGATGGGTGGGTTTATAGGTGTATTTTGACCCGCTGAATCCAAAAATCAAACCTTTGTTAAACGAAAATACACCTGGAAAGAAGTTATTCCGCATGGTACGAAAAAGAGATGATCGAAAATATTTTTTTTCAGAATCGAGATCGGACTTTAATGGGTGAGTTTCTAGGGGTATTTCGACCCGCTGAATCCAAAAATCCGACCTCTTGTGACCAAAAACATGCTTGGAAAAAAATTATTTCGCATGGTACGAAAAAGAGATGATCGAAAATATTTTCTTTCAGAATAAAAATCGGACTTTGATGGGTGAGTTCCTAGGTGTATTTCGACCCGCTGGATGCGAAAATCCAACCTTTGATGACCAAAAATATGCTTGGAAAAAAGTTATTTCGCATGGTACGAAAAAGAGATGATCGAAAATATCTGTCCCCAGAATCGAAATCGAACTTTGAAGGGTGGGTTTATAGGTGTATCATGACCCGCTGAATCCAAAAATCCAACCTTTGTTACACGAAAATACACCTGGAAAGGAGTTATTTCGCATGGTACGAAAAAGAGATGATCGAAAATATTTTTTTTCAGAATCAAAATCGGACGTTAATGGGTGAGTTTCTAGGTGTATTTCGAGCCCCTGAATCCGAAAATCCAACCTCTGATGACCAAAAATATGCTTGGAAAAAAGTTATTTCGCATGGTACGAAAAAGAGATGATCGAAAATATTTTTTTTCAGAATCAAGATCGGACTTTGATGGGTGAGTTTCTAGGTGTATTTTGACCCGCTGAATCCGAAAATCCAACCTTTGATGGCCAAAAATATGCTTGGAAAAAAGTTATTTCGAATGGTACGAAAAAGAGATGATCGAAAATATCTGTCTCCAGAATCGAAATCGAACTTTGAAGGGTGGGTTTATAGGTGTATTTTGACCCGCTGAATCCCAAAATCCAACCTTTGTTACACGAAAATACACCTGGAAAGAAGTTATTTCGCATGGTACGAAAAAGAGATGATCGAAAATATTTTTTTTCAGAATCAAAATCGGACTTTAATGGGTGAGTTTCTAGGTGTATTTCGACCCCCTGAATCCGAAAATCCAACCTCTGATGACCAAAAATATGCTTGGAAAAAGTTATTTCGCATGGTACGAAAAAGAGATGATCGAAAATATTTTTTTTCAGAATCAAGATCGGACTTTAATGGGTGAGTTTCTACGTGTATTTCGACCCGCTGAATCCGAAAATCCAAACTTTGATGAGCAAAAATATGCTCGGATAAAAGTTATTTCGCATGGTACGAAAAAGAGATGATCGAAAATATCTGTCTCCAGAATCGGAATCGAACTTTGATGGGTGGGTTTATAGGTGTATTTTGACCCGCTGAATCCAAAAATCAAACCTTTGTTAAACGAAAATACACCTGGAAAGAAGTTATTCCGCATGGTACGAAAAAGAGATGATCGAAAATATTTTTTTTCAGAATCGAGATCGGACTTCAATGGGTGAGTTTCTAGGGGTATTTCGACCCGTTGAATCCGAAAATCCGAACTTTGATGAGCAAAAATATGCTTGGAAAAAAGTTATTTCGCATGGTACGAAAAAGAGATGATCGAAAATATCTGTCTCCAGAATCGGAATCGAACTTTGATGGGTGGGTGTATAGGTGTATCTTGACCCGCTGAATCCAAAAATCCAAGCTTTGTTACACGAAAATACACCTGGAAAGAAGTTATTTCGCATGGAACGAAAAAGAGATGATCGAAAATATTTTTTTTCAGAATCAAAATGGGACTTCAATGGGTGAGTTTCTAGGTGTATTTCGACCCCCTGAATCCGAAAATTTAACCTCTGATGACCAAAAATATGCTTGGAAAAAAGTTATTTCGCATGGTACGAAAAAGAGATGATCGAAAATATTTTTTTTCAGAATCAAGATCGGACTTTGATGGGTGAGTTTCTAGGTGTATTTCGACCCGCTGAATCCGAAAATCCAACCTTTGTTACACGAAAATACACCTGGAAAGAAGTTATTTCGCATGGAACGAAAAAGAGATGATCGAAAATATTTTTTTTCAGAATCAAAATCGGACTTCAATGGGTGAGTTTCTAGGTGTATTTCGACCCCCTGAATCCGAAAATTCAACCTCTGATGACCAAAAATATGCTTGGAAAAAAGTTATTTCGCATGGTACGAAAAAGAGATGATCGAAAATATTTTTTTTCAGAATCAAGATCGGACTTTGATGGGTGAGTTTCTAGGTGTATTTCGACCCGCTGAATCCGAAAATCCAAACTTTGATGAGCAAAAATATGCTCGGATAAAAGTTATTTCGCATGGTACGAAAAAGAGATGATCGAAAATATCTGTCTCCAGAATCGGAATCGAACTTTGATGGGTGGGTGTATAGGTGTATCTTGACCCGCTGAATCCAAAAATCCAAGCTTTGTTACACGAAAATACACCTGGAAAGAAGTTATTTCGCATGGAACGAAAAAGAGATGATCGAAAATATTTTTTTTCAGAATCAAAATGGGACTTCAATGGGTGAGTTTCTAGGTGTATTTCGACCCCCTGAATCCGAAAATTTAACCTCTGATGACCAAAAATATGCTTGGAAAAAAGTTATTTCGCATGGTACGAAAAAGAGATGATCGAAAATATTTTTTTTCAGAATCAAGATCGGACTTTGATGGGTGAGTTTCTAGGTGTATTTCGACCCGCTGAATCCGAAAATCCAACCTTTGTTACACGAAAATACACCTGGAAAGGAGTTATTTCGCATGGTACGAAAAAGAGATGATCGAAAATATTTTTTTTCAGAATCAAAATCGGACGTTAATGGGTGAGTTTCTAGGTGTATTTCGACCCCCTGAATCCGAAAATCCAACCTCTGATGAGCAAAAATATGCTTGGAAAAAAGTTATTTCGCATGGTACGAAAAAGAGATGATCGAAAATATTTTTTTTCAGAATCAAGATCGGACTTTGATGGGTGAGTTTCTAGGTGTATTTCGACCCGCTGAATCCGAAAATCCAACCTTTGATGGCCAAAAATATGCTTGGAAAAAAGTTATTTCGAATGGTACGAAAAAGAGATGATCGAAAATATCTGTCTCCAGAATCGAAATCGAACTTTGAAGGGTGGGTTTATAGGTGTATTTTGACCCGCTGAATCCCAAAATCCAACCTTTGTTACACGAAAGTACACCTGGAAAGAAGTTATTTCGCATGGTACGAAAAAGAGATGATCGAAAATATTTTTTTTCAGAATCAAAATCGGACTTTAATGGGTGAGTTTCTAGGTGTATTTCGACCCCCTGAATCCGAAAATCCAACCTCTGATGACCAAAAATATGCTTGGAAAAAGTTATTTCGCATGGTACGAAAAAGAGATGATCGAAAATATTTTTTTTCAGAATCAAGATCGGACTTTAATGGGTGAGTTTCTACGTGTATTTCGACCCGCTGAATCCGAAAATCCAAACTTTGATGAGCAAAAATATGCTCGGATAAAAGTTATTTCGCATGGTACGAAAAAGAGATGATCGAAAATATCTGTCTCCAGAATCGGAATCGAACTTTGATGGGTGGGTTTATAGGTGTATTTTGACCCGCTGAATCCAGAAAACAGACCTTTGTTAAACGAAAATACACCTGGAAAGAAGTTATTCCGCATGGTACGAAAAAGAGATGATCGAAAATATTTTTTTTCAGAATCGAAATCGGACTTTAATGGGTGAGTTTCTAGGGGTATTTCGACCCGCTGAATCCGAAAATCCGAACTTTGATGAGCAAAAATATGCTTGGAAAAAAGTTATTTCGCATGGTACGAAAAAGAGATGATCGAAAATATCTGCCTCCAGAATCGGAATCGAACTTTGATGGGTGGGTGTATAGGTGTATCTTGACCCGCTGAATCCAAAAATCCAACCCTTGTTACACGAAAATACACCTGGAAAGAAGTTATTTCGCATGGAACGAAAAAGAGATGATCGAAAATATTTTTTTTCAGAATCAAAATGGGACTTCAATGGGTGAGTTTCTAGGTGTATTTCGACCCCCTGAATCCGAAAATTTAACCTCTGATGACCAAAAATATGCTTGGAAAAAAGTTATTTCGCATGGTACGAAAAAGAGATGATCGAAAATATTTTTTTTCAGAATCAAGATCGGACTTTGATGGGTGAGTTTCTAGGTGTATTTCGACCCGCTGAATCCGAAAATCCAACCTTTGTTACACGAAAATACACCTGGAAAGAAGTTATTTCGCATGGAACGAAAAAGAGATGATCGAAAATATTTTTTTTCAGAATCAAAATCGGACTTCAATGGGTGAGTTTCTAGGTGTATTTCGACCCCCTGAATCCGAAAATTCAACCTCTGATGACCAAAAATATGCTTGGAAAAAAGTTATTTCGCATGGTACGAAAAAGAGATGATCGAAAATATTTTTTTTCAGAATCAAGATCGGACTTTGATGGGTGAGTTTCTAGGTGTATTTCGACCCGCTGAATCCGAAAATCCAAACTTTGATGAGCAAAAATATGCTCGGATAAAAGTTATTTCGCATGGTACGAAAAAGAGATGATCGAAAATATCTGTCTCCAGAATCGGAATCGAACTTTGATGGGTGGGTGTATAGGTGTATCTTGACCCGCTGAATCCAAAAATCCAAGCTTTGTTACACGAAAATACACCTGGAAAGAAGTTATTTCGCATGGAACGAAAAAGAGATGATCGAAAATATTTTTTTTCAGAATCAAAATGGGACTTCAATGGGTGAGTTTCTAGGTGTATTTCGACCCCCTGAATCCGAAAATTTAACCTCTGATGACCAAAAATATGCTTGGAAAAAAGTTATTTCGCATGGTACGAAAAAGAGATGATCGAAAATATTTTTTTTCAGAATCAAGATCGGACTTTGATGGGTGAGTTTCTAGGTGTATTTCGACCCGCTGAATCCGAAAATCCAACCTTTGTTACACGAAAATACACCTGGAAAGGAGTTATTTCGCATGGTACGAAAAAGAGATGATCGAAAATATTTTTTTTCAGAATCAAAATCGGACGTTAATGGGTGAGTTTCTAGGTGTATTTCGACCCCCTGAATCCGAAAATCCAACCTCTGATGAGCAAAAATATGCTTGGAAAAAAGTTATTTCGCATGGTACGAAAAAGAGATGATCGAAAATATTTTTTTTCAGAATCAAGATCGGACTTTGATGGGTGAGTTTCTAGGTGTATTTCGACCCGCTGAATCCGAAAATCCAACCTTTGATGGCCAAAAATATGCTTGGAAAAAAGTTATTTCGAATGGTACGAAAAAGAGATGATCGAAAATATCTGTCTCCAGAATCGAAATCGAACTTTGAAGGGTGGGTTTATAGGTGTATTTTGACCCGCTGAATCCCAAAATCCAACCTTTGTTACACGAAAGTACACCTGGAAAGAAGTTATTTCGCATGGTACGAAAAAGAGATGATCGAAAATATTTTTGTTCAGAATCAAAATCGGACTTTAATGGGTGAGTTTCTAGGTGTATTTCGACCCCCTGAATCCGAAAATCCAACCTCTGATGACCAAAAATATGCTTGGAAAAAGTTATTTCGCATGGTACGAAAAAGAGATGATCGAAAATATTTTTTTTCAGAATCAAGATCGGACTTTAATGGGTGAGTTTCTACGTGTATTTCGACCCGCTGAATCCGAAAATCCAAACTTTGATGAGCAAAAATATGCTCGGATAAAAGTTATTTCGCATGGTACGAAAAAGAGATGATCGAAAATATCTGTCTCCAGAATCGGAATCGAACTTTGATGGGTGGGTTTATAGGTGTATTTTGACCCGCTGAATCCAGAAAACAGACCTTTGTTAAACGAAAATACACCTGGAAAGAAGTTATTCCGCATGGTACGAAAAAGAGATGATCGAAAATATTTTTTTTCAGAATCGAAATCGGACTTTAATGGGTGAGTTTCTAGGGGTATTTCGACCCGCTGAATCCGAAAATCCGAACTTTGATGAGCAAAAATATGCTTGGAAAAAAGTTATTTCGCATGGTACGAAAAAGAGATGATCGAAAATATCTGCCTCCAGAATCGGAATCGAACTTTGATGGGTGGGTGTATAGGTGTATCTTGACCCGCTGAATCCAAAAATCCAACCCTTGTTACACGAAAATACACCTGGAAAGAAGTTTTTTCGCATGGTACGAAAAACAGATGATCGAAAATATTTTTTTTCAGAATCAAAATCGGACTTTAATGGGTGAGTTTCTAGGTGTATTTCGACCCCCTGAATCCGAAAATCCAACCTCTGATGACCAGAAATATGCTTGGAAAAAAGTTATTCCGCATGGTACGAAAAAGAGATGATCGAAAATATTTTTTTTCAGAATCAAGATCGGACTTTGATGGGTGGGTTTATAGGTGTATTTTGACCCGCTGAATCCAAAAATCCAACCTTTGTTACGCGAAAATACACCTGGAAAGAAGTTATTTCGCATGGTACGAACAAGAGATGATCGAAAATATTTTTTTTCATAATCGAGATCGGACTTTAATGGGTGAGTTTCTAGGGGTATTTCGACCCGCTGAATCCAAAAATCCGACCTCGTATGACCAAAAATATGCTTGGAAAAAAATTATTTCGGGTGGTACGAAAAAGAGATGATCGAAAATATTTTTTTTCAGAATCAAGATCGGACTTTGATGGGTGAGTTTCTAGGTGTATTTCGACCCGCTGAATCCGAAAATCCAACCTTTGATGGCCAAAAATATGCTTGGAAAAAAGTTATTTCGAATGGTACGAAAAATAGATGATCGAAAATATCTGTCTCCAGAATCGAAATCGAACTTTGAAGGGTGGGTTTATAGGTGTATTTTGACCCGCTGAATCCCAAAATCCAACCTTTGTTACACGAAAATACACCTGGAAAGAAGTTATTTCGCATGGTACGAAAAAGAGATGATCGAAAATATTTTTTTTCAGAATCAAAATCGGACTTCAATGGGTGAGTTTCTAGGTGTATTTCGACCCCCTGAATCCGAAAATTTAACCTCTGATGACCAAAAATATGCTTGGATAAAAGTTATTTCGCATGGTACGAAAAAGAGATGATCGAAAATATTTTTTTTCAGAATCAAGATCGGACTTTGATGGGTGAGTTTCTAGGTGTATTTCGACCCGCTGAATCCGAAAATCCAAACTTTGATGAGCAAAAATATGCTCGGATAAAAGTTATTTCGCATGGTACGAAAAAGAGATGATCGAAAATATCTGTCTCCAGAATCGGAATCGAACTTTGATGGGTGGGTTTATAGGTGTATTTTGACCCGCTGAATCCAAAAATCAAACCTTTGTTGAACAAAAATACACCTGGAAAGAAGTTATTCCGCATGGTACGAAAAAGAGATGATCGAAAATATTTTTTTTCAGAATCGAGATCGGACTTTAATGGGTGACTTTCTAGGGGTATTTCGACCCGCTGAATCCGAAAATCCGAACTTTGATGACCAAAAATATGCTTGGAAAAAAGTTATTTCGCATGGTACGAAAAAGAGATGATCGAAAATATCTGTCTCCAGAATCGGAATCGAACTTTGATGGGTGGGTGTATAGGTGTATCTTGACCCGCTGAATCCAAAAATCCAACCTTTGTTACACGAAAATACACCTGGAAAGAAGTTATTTCGCATGGTACGAAAAACAGATGATCGAAAATATTTTTTTTCAGAATCAAAATCGGACTTTAATTGGTGAGTTTCTAGGTGTATTTCGACCCCCTGAATCCGAAAATCCAACCTCTGATGACCAAAAATATGCTTGGAAAAAGTTATTTCGCATGGTACGAAAAAGAGATGATCGAAAATATTTTTTTTCAGAATCAAGATCGGACTTTAATGGGTGAGTTTCTACGTGTATTTCGACCCGCTGAATCCGAAAATCCAAACTTTGATGAGCAAAAATATGCTCGGATAAAAGTTATTTCGCATGGTACGAAAAAGAGATGATCGAAAATATCTGTCTCCAGAATCGGAATCGAACTTTGATGGGTGGGTTTATAGGTGTATTTTGACCCGCTGAATCCAAAAATCAAACCTTTGTTAAACGAAAATACACCTGGAAAGAAGTTATTCCGCATGGTACGAAAAAGAGATGATCGAAAATATTTTTTTTCAGAATCGAGATCGGACTTTAATGGGTGAGTTTCTAGGGGTATTTCGACCCGCTGAATCCGAAAGTCCGAACTTTGATGAGCAAAAATATGCTTGGAAAAAAGTTATTTCGCATGGTACGAAAAAGAGATGATCGAAAATATCTGTCTCCAGAATCGGAATCGAACTTTGATGGGTGGGTGTATAGGTGTATCTTGACCCGGTGAATCCAAAAATCCAAGCTTTGTTGCACGAAAATACACCTGGAAAGAAGTTATTTCGCATGGAACGAAAAAGAGATGATCAAAAATATTTTTTTTCAGAATCAAAATGGGACTTCAACGGGTGAGTTTCTAGGTGTATTTCGACCCCCTGAATCCGAAAATTTAACCTCTGATTACCAAAAATATGCTTGGAAAAAAGTTATTTCGCATGGTACGAAAAAGAGATGATCGAAAATATTTTTTTTCAGAATCAAGATCGGACTTTGATGGGTGAGTTTCTAGGTGTATTTCGACCCGCTGAATCCGAAAATCCAAACTTTGATGAGCAAAAATATGCTCGGATAAAAGTTATTTCGCATGGTACGAAAAAGAGATGATCGAAAATATCTGTCTCCAGAATCGGAATCGAACTTTGATGGGTGGGTTTATAGGTGTATTTTGACCCGCTGAATCCAAAAATCAAACCTTTGTTAAACGAAAATACACCTGGAAAGAAGTTATTCCGCATGGTACGAAAAAGAGATGATCGAAAATATTTTTTTTCAGAATCGAGATCGGACTTTAATGGGTGAGTTTCTAGGGGTATTTCGACCCGCTGAATCCAAAAATCTGACCTCTTGTGACCAAAAACATGCTTGGAAAAAAATTGTTTCGCATGGTACGAAAAAGAGATGATCGAAAATATTTTCTTTCAGAATAAAAATCGGACTTTGATGGGTGAGTTTCTAGGTGTATTTCGACCCGCTGGATGCGAAAATCCAACCTTTGATGACCAAAAATATGCTTGGAAAAAAGTTATTTCGCATGGTACGAAAAAGAGATGATCGAAAATATCTGTCCCCAGAATCGAAATCGAACTTTGAAGGGTGGGTTTATAGGTGTATCATGACCCGCTGAATCCAAAAATCCAACCTTTGTTACACGAAAATACACCTGGAAAGGAGTTATTTCGCATGGTACGAAAAAGAGATGATCGAAAATATTTTTTTTCAGAATCAAAATCGGACGTTAATGGGTGAGTTTCTAGGTGTATTTCGACCCCCTGAATCCGAAAATCCAACCTCTGATGACCAAAAATATGCTTGGAAAAAAGTTATTTCGCATGGTACGAAAAAGAGATGATCGAAAATATTTTTTTTCAGAATCAAGATCGGACTTTGATGGGTGAGTTTCTAGGTGTATTTCGACCCGCTGAATCCGACAATCCAAA
This sequence comes from Phymatocera aterrima, assembly GCA_963170745.1. NCBI lineage: Eukaryota > Metazoa > Arthropoda > Insecta > Hymenoptera > Tenthredinidae > Phymatocera > Phymatocera aterrima. The sequence continues at coordinate 118,697 of CAUJGY010000021.1, read as the reverse complement.
CTTTGATGAGCAAAAATATGCTCGGATAAAAGTTATTTCGCATGGTACGAAAAAGAGATGATCGAAAATATCTGTCTCCAGAATCGGAATCGAACTTTGATGGGTGGGTTTATAGGTGTATTTCGACCCGCTGAATCCAAAAATCAAACCTTTGTTGAACGAAAATACACCTGGAAAGAAGTTATTCCGCATGGTACGAAAAAGAGATGATCGAAAATATTTTTTTTCAGAATCGAGATCGGACTTTAATGGGTGAGTTTCTAGGGGTATGTCGACCCGCTGAATCCAAAAATCCGACCTCTTGTGACCAAAAACATGCTTGGAAAAAAATTATTTCGCATGGTACGAAAAAGAGATGATCGAAAATATTTTCTTTCAGAATAAAAATCGGACTTTGATGGGTGAGTTTCTAGGTGTATTTCGACCCGCTGGATGCGAAAATCCAACCTTTGATGACCAAAAATATGCTTGGAAAAAAGTTATTTCGCATGGTACGAAAAAGAGATGATCGAAAATATCTGTCCCCAGAATCGAAATCGAACTTTGAAGGGTGGGTTTATAGGTGTATCATGACCCGCTGAATCCAAAAATCCAACCTTTGTTACACGAAAATACACCTGGAAAGGAGTTATTTCGCATGGTACGAAAAAGAGATGATCGAAAATATTTTTTTTCAGAATCAAAATCGGACGTTAATGGGTGAGTTTCTAGGTGTATTTCGAGCCCCTGAATCCGAAAATCCAACCTCTGATGACCAAAAATATGCTTGGAAAAAAGTTATTTCGCATGGTACGAAAAAGAGATGATCGAAAATATTTTTTTTCAGAATCAAGACCGGACTTTGATGGGTGAGTTTCTAGGTGTATTTCAACCCGCTGAATCCGAAAATCCAACCTTTGATGGCCAAAAATATGCTTGGAAAAAAGTTATTTCGAATGGTACGAAAAAGAGATGATCGAAAATATCTGTCTCCAGAATCGAAATCGAACTTTGAAGGGTGGGTTTATAGGTGTATTTTGACCCGCTGAATCCCAAAATCCAACCTTTGTTACACGAAAATACACCTGGAAAGAAGTTATTTCGCATGGTACGAAAAAGAGATGATCGAAAATATTTTTTTTCAGAATCAAAATCGGACTTTAATGGGTGAGTTTCTAGGTGTATTTCGACCCCCTGAATCCGAAAATCCAACCTCTGATGACCAAAAATATGCTTGGAAAAAGTTATTTCGCATGGTACGAAAAAGAGATGATCGAAAATATTTTTTTTCAGAATCAAGATCGGACTTTAATGGGTGAGTTTCTACGTGTATTTCGACCCGCTGAATCCGAAAATCCAAACTTTGATGAGCAAAAATATGCTCGGATAAAAGTTATTTCGCATGGTACGAAAAAGAGATGATCGAAAATATCTGTCTCCAGAATCGGAATCGAACTTTGATGGGTGGGTTTATAGGTGTATTTTGACCCGCTGAATCCAAAAATCAAACCTTTGTTAAACGAAAATACACCTGGAAAGAAGTTATTCCGCATGGTACGAAAAAGAGATGATCGAAAATATTTTTTTTCAGAATCGAGATCGGACTTTAATGGGTGAGTTTCTAGGGGTATTTCGACCCGCTGAATCCGAAAATCCGAACTTTGATGAGCAAAAATATGCTTGGAAAAAAGTTATTTCGCATGGTACGAAAAAGAGATGATCGAAAATATCTGTCTCCAGAATCGGAATCGAACTTTGATGGGTGGGTGTATAGGTGTATCTTGACCCGCTGAATCCAAAAATCCAAGCTTTGTTACACGAAAATACACCTGGAAAGAAGTTATTTCGCATGGAACGAAAAAGAGATGATCGAAAATATTTTTTTTCAGAATCAAAATGGGACTTCAATGGGTGAGTTTCTAGGTGTATTTCGACCCCCTGAATCCGAAAATTTAACCTCTGATGACCAAAAATATGCTTGGAAAAAAGTTATTTCGCATGGTACGAAAAAGAGATGATCGAAAATATTTTTTTTCAGAATCAAGATCGGACTTTGATGGGTGAGTTTCTAGGTGTATTTCGACCCGCTGAATCCGAAAATCCAACCTTTGTTACACGAAAATACACCTGGAAAGGAGTTATTTCGCATGGTACGAAAAAGAGATGATCGAAAATATTTTTTTTCAGAATCAAAATCGGACGTTAATGGGTGAGTTTCTAGGTGTATTTCGACCCCCTGAATCCGAAAATCCAACCTCTGATGAGCAAAAATATGCTTGGAAAAAAGTTATTTCGCATGGTACGAAAAAGAGATGATCGAAAATATTTTTTTTCAGAATCAAGATCGGACTTTGATGGGTGAGTTTCTAGGTGTATTTCGACCCGCTGAATCCGAAAATCCAACCTTTGATGGCCAAAAATATGCTTGGAAAAAAGTTATTTCGAATGGTACGAAAAAGAGATGATCGAAAATATCTGTCTCCAGAATCGAAATCGAACTTTGAAGGGTGGGTTTATAGGTGTATTTTGACCCGCTGAATCCCAAAATCCAACCTTTGTTACACGAAAGTACACCTGGAAAGAAGTTATTTCGCATGGTACGAAAAAGAGATGATCGAAAATATTTTTTTTCAGAATCAAAATCGGACTTTAATGGGTGAGTTTCTAGGTGTATTTCGACCCCCTGAATCCGAAAATCCAACCTCTGATGACCAAAAATATGCTTGGAAAAAGTTATTTCGCATGGTACGAAAAAGAGATGATCGAAAATATTTTTTTTCAGAATCAAGATCGGACTTTAATGGGTGAGTTTCTACGTGTATTTCGACCCGCTGAATCCGAAAATCCAAACTTTGATGAGCAAAAATATGCTCGGATAAAAGTTATTTCGCATGGTACGAAAAAGAGATGATCGAAAATATCTGTCTCCAGAATCGGAATCGAACTTTGATGGGTGGGTTTATAGGTGTATTTTGACCCGCTGAATCCAGAAAACAGACCTTTGTTAAACGAAAATACACCTGGAAAGAAGTTATTCCGCATGGTACGAAAAAGAGATGATCGAAAATATTTTTTTTCAGAATCGAAATCGGACTTTAATGGGTGAGTTTCTAGGGGTATTTCGACCCGCTGAATCCGAAAATCCGAACTTTGATGAGCAAAAATATGCTTGGAAAAAAGTTATTTCGCATGGTACGAAAAAGAGATGATCGAAAATATCTGCCTCCAGAATCGGAATCGAACTTTGATAGGTGGGTGTATAGGTGTATCTTGACCCGCTGAATCCAAAAATCCAACCCTTGTTACACGAAAATACACCTGGAAAGAAGTTATTTCGCATGGAACGAAAAAGAGATGATCGAAAATATTTTTTTTCAGAATCAAAATGGGACTTCAATGGGTGAGTTTCTAGGTGTATTTCGACCCCCTGAATCCGAAAATTTAACCTCTGATGACCAAAAATATGCTTGGAAAAAAGTTATTTCGCATGGTACGAAAAAGAGATGATCGAAAATATTTTTTTTCAGAATCAAGATCGGACTTTGATGGGTGAGTTTCTAGGTGTATTTCGACCCGCTGAATCCGAAAATCCAACCTTTGTTACACGAAAATACACCTGGAAAGAAGTTATTTCGCATGGAACGAAAAAGAGATGATCGAAAATATTTTTTTTCAGAATCAAAATCGGACTTCAATGGGTGAGTTTCTAGGTGTATTTCGACCCCCTGAATCCGAAAATTCAACCTCTGATGACCAAAAATATGCTTGGAAAAAAGTTATTTCGCATGGTACGAAAAAGAGATGATCGAAAATATTTTTTTTCAGAATCAAGATCGGACTTTGATGGGTGAGTTTCTAGGTGTATTTCGACCCGCTGAATCCGAAAATCCAAACTTTGATGAGCAAAAATATGCTCGGATAAAAGTTATTTCGCATGGTACGAAAAAGAGATGATCGAAAATATCTGTCTCCAGAATCGGAATCGAACTTTGATGGGTGGGTGTATAGGTGTATCTTGACCCGCTGAATCCAAAAATCCAAGCTTTGTTACACGAAAATACACCTGGAAAGAAGTTATTTCGCATGGAACGAAAAAGAGATGATCGAAAATATTTTTTTTCAGAATCAAAATGGGACTTCAATGGGTGAGTTTCTAGGTGTATTTCGACCCCCTGAATCCGAAAATTTAACCTCTGATGACCAAAAATATGCTTGGAAAAAAGTTATTTCGCATGGTACGAAAAAGAGATGATCGAAAATATTTTTTTTCAGAATCAAGATCGGACTTTGATGGGTGAGTTTCTAGGTGTATTTCGACCCGCTGAATCCGAAAATCCAACCTTTGTTACACGAAAATACACCTGGAAAGGAGTTATTTCGCATGGTACGAAAAAGAGATGATCGAAAATATTTTTTTTCAGAATCAAAATCGGACGTTAATGGGTGAGTTTCTAGGTGTATTTCGACCCCCTGAATCCGAAAATCCAACCTCTGATGAGCAAAAATATGCTTGGAAAAAAGTTATTTCGCATGGTACGAAAAAGAGATGATCGAAAATATTTTTTTTCAGAATCAAGATCGGACTTTGATGGGTGAGTTTCTAGGTGTATTTCGACCCGCTGAATCCGAAAATCCAACCTTTGATGGCCAAAAATATGCTTGGAAAAAAGTTATTTCGAATGGTACGAAAAAGAGATGATCGAAAATATCTGTCTCCAGAATCGAAATCGAACTTTGAAGGGTGGGTTTATAGGTGTATTTTGACCCGCTGAATCCCAAAATCCAACCTTTGTTACACGAAAGTACACCTGGAAAGAAGTTATTTCGCATGGTACGAAAAAGAGATGATCGAAAATATTTTTTTTCAGAATCAAAATCGGACTTTAATGGGTGAGTTTCTAGGTGTATTTCGACCCCCTGAATCCGAAAATCCAACCTCTGATGACCAAAAATATGCTTGGAAAAAGTTATTTCGCATGGTACGAAAAAGAGATGATCGAAAATATTTTTTTTCAGAATCAAGATCGGACTTTAATGGGTGAGTTTCTACGTGTATTTCGACCCGCTGAATCCGAAAATCCAAACTTTGATGAGCAAAAATATGCTCGGATAAAAGTTATTTCGCATGGTACGAAAAAGAGATGATCGAAAATATCTGTCTCCAGAATCGGAATCGAACTTTGATGGGTGGGTTTATAGGTGTATTTTGACCCGCTGAATCCAGAAAACAGACCTTTGTTAAACGAAAATACACCTGGAAAGAAGTTATTCCGCATGGTACGAAAAAGAGATGATCGAAAATATTTTTTTTCAGAATCGAAATCGGACTTTAATGGGTGAGTTTCTAGGGGTATTTCGACCCGCTGAATCCGAAAATCCGAACTTTGATGAGCAAAAATATGCTTGGAAAGAAGTTATTTCGCATGGTACGAAAAAGAGATGATCGAAAATATCTGCCTCCAGAATCGGAATCGAACTTTGATGGGTGGGTGTATAGGTGTATCTTGACCCGCTGAATCCAAAAATCCAACCCTTGTTACACGAAAATACACCTGGAAAGAAGTTTTTTCGCATGGTACGAAAAACAGATGATCGAAAATATTTTTTTTCAGAATCAAAATCGGACTTTAATGGGTGAGTTTCTAGGTGTATTTCGACCCCCTGAATCCGAAAATCCAACCTCTGATGACCAGAAATATGCTTGGAAAAAAGTTATTCCGCATGGTACGAAAAAGAGATGATCGAAAATATTTTTTTTCAGAATCAAGATCGGACTTTGATGGGTGGGTTTATAGGTGTATTTTGACCCGCTGAATCCAAAAATCCAACCTTTGTTACGCGAAAATACACCTGGAAAGAAGTTATTTCGCATGGTACGAACAAGAGATGATCGAAAATATTTTTTTTCATAATCGAGATCGGACTTTAATGGGTGAGTTTCTAGGGGTATTTCGACCCGCTGAATCCAAAAATCCGACCTCGTATGACCAAAAATATGCTTGGAAAAAAATTATTTCGGGTGGTACGAAAAAGAGATGATCGAAAATATTTTTTTTCAGAATCAAGATCGGACTTTGATGGGTGAGTTTCTAGGTGTATTTCGACCCGCTGAATCCGAAAATCCAACCTTTGATGGCCAAAAATATGCTTGGAAAAAAGTTATTTCGAATGGTACGAAAAAGAGATGATCGAAAATATCTGTCTCCAGAATCGAAATCGAACTTTGAAGGGTGGGTTTATAGGTGTATTTTGACCCGCTGAATCCCAAAATCCAACCTTTGTTACACGAAAATACACCTGGAAAGAAGTTATTTCGCATGGTACGAAAAAGAGATGATCGAAAATATTTTTTTTCAGAATCAAAATCGGACTTCAATGGGTGAGTTTCTAGGTGTATTTCGACCCCCTGAATCCGAAAATTTAACCTCTGATGACCAAAAATATGCTTGGAAAAAAGTTATTTCGCATGGTACGAAAAAGAGATGATCGAAAATATTTTTTTTCAGAATCAAGATCGGACTTTGATGGGTGAGTTTCTAGGTGTATTTCGACCCGCTGAATCCGAAAATCCAAACTTTGATGAGCAAAAATATGCTCGGATAAAAGTTATTTCGCATGGTACGAAAAAGAGATGATCGAAAATATCTGTCTCCAGAATCGGAATCGAACTTTGATGGGTGGGTTTATAGGTGTATTTTGACCCGCTGAATCCAAAAATCAAACCTTTGTTGAACAAAAATACACCTGGAAAGAAGTTATTCCGCATGGTACGAAAAAGAGATGATCGAAAATATTTTTTTTCAGAATCGAGATCGGACTTTAATGGGTGACTTTCTAGGGGTATTTCGACCCGCTGAATCCGAAAATCCGAACTTTGATGACCAAAAATATGCTTGGAAAAAAGTTATTTCGCATGGTACGAAAAAGAGATGATCGAAAATATCTGTCTCCAGAATCGGAATCGAACTTTGATGGGTGGGTGTATAGGTGTATCTTGACCCGCTGAATCCAAAAATCCAACCTTTGTTACACGAAAATACACCTGGAAAGAAGTTATTTCGCATGGTACGAAAAACAGATGATCGAAAATATTTTTTTTCAGAATCAAAATCGGACTTTAATTGGTGAGTTTCTAGGTGTATTTCGACCCCCTGAATCCGAAAATCCAACCTCTGATGACCAAAAATATGCTTGGAAAAAGTTATTTCGCATGGTACGAAAAAGAGATGATCGTAAATATTTTTTTTCAGAATCAAGATCGGACTTTAATGGGTGAGTTTCTACGTGTATTTCGACCCGCTGAATCCGAAAATCCAAACTTTGATGAGCAAAAATATGCTCGGATAAAAGTTATTTCGCATGGTACGAAAAAGAGATGATCGAAAATATCTGTCTCCAGAATCGGAATCGAACTTTGATGGGTGGGTTTATAGGTGTATTTTGACCCGCTGAATCCAAAAATCAAACCTTTGTTAAACGAAAATACACCTGGAAAGAAGTTATTCCGCATGGTACGAAAAAGAGATGATCGAAAATATTTTTTTTCAGAATCGAGATCGGACTTTAATGGGTGAGTTTCTAGGGGTATTTCGACCCGCTGAATCCGAAAGTCCGAACTTTGATGAGCGAAAATATGCTTGGAAAAAAGTTATTTCGCATGGTACGAAAAAGAGATGATCGAAAATATCTGTCTCCAGAATCGGAATCGAACTTTGATGGGTGGGTGTATAGGTGTATCTTGACCCGGTGAATCCAAAAATCCAAGCTTTGTTGCACGAAAATACACCTGGAAAGAAGTTATTTCGCATGGAACGAAAAAGAGATGATCAAAAATATTTTTTTTCAGAATCAAAATGGGACTTCAACGGGTGAGTTTCTAGGTGTATTTCGACCCCCTGAATCCGAAAATTTAACCTCTGATTACCAAAAATATGCTTGGAAAAAAGTTATTTCGCATGGTACGAAAAAGAGATGATCGAAAATATTTTTTTTCAGAATCAAGATCGGACTTTAATGGGTGAGTTTCTACGTGTATTTCGACCCGCTGAATCCGAAAATCCAAACTTTGATGAGCAAAAATATGCTCGGATAAAAGTTATTTCGCATGGTACGAAAAAGAGATGATCGAAAATATCTGTCTCCAGAATCGGAATCGAACTTTGATGGGTGGGTTTATAGGTGTATTTTGACCCGCTGAATCCAAAAATCAAACCTTTGTTAAACGAAAATACACCTGGAAAGAAGTTATTCCGCATGGTACGAAAAAGAGATGATCGAAAATATTTTTTTTCAGAATCGAGATCGGACTTTAATGGGTGAGTTTCTAGGGGTATTTCGACCCGCTGAATCCGAAAGTCCGAACTTTGATGAGCAAAAATATGCTTGGAAAAAAGTTATTTCGCATGGTACGAAAAAGAGATGATCGAAAATATCTGTCTCCAGAATCGGAATCGAACTTTGATGGGTGGGTGTATAGGTGTATCTTGACCCGGTGAATCCAAAAATCCAAGCTTTGTTGCACGAAAATACACCTGGAAAGAAGTTATTTCGCATGGAACGAAAAAGAGATGATCAAAAATATTTTTTTTCAGAATCAAAATGGGACTTCAACGGGTGAGTTTCTAGGTGTATTTCGACCCCCTGAATCCGAAAATTTAACCTCTGATTACCAAAAATATGCTTGGAAAAAAGTTATTTCGCATGGTACGAAAAAGAGATGATCGAAAATATTTTTTTTCAGAATCAAGATCGGACTTTGATGGGTGAGTTTCTAGGTGTATTTCGACCCGCTGAATCCGAAAATCCAAACTTTGATGAGCAAAAATATGCTCGGATAAAAGTTATTTCGCATGGTACGAAAAAGAGATGATCGAAAATATCTGTCTCCAGAATCGGAATCGAACTTTGATGGGTGGGTTTATAGGTGTATTTTGACCCGCTGAATCCAAAAATCAAACCTTTGTTAAACGAAAATACACCTGGAAAGAAGTTATTCCGCATGGTACGAAAAAGAGATGATCGAAAATATTTTTTTTCAGAATCGAGATCGGACTTTAATGGGTGAGTTTCTAGGGGTATTTCGACCCGCTGAATCCAAAAATCTGACCTCTTGTGACCAAAAACATGCTTGGAAAAAAATTGTTTCGCATGGTACGAAAAAGAGATGATCGAAAATATTTTCTTTCAGAATAAAAATCGGACTTTGATGGGTGAGTTTCTAGGTGTATTTCGACCCGCTGGATGCGAAAATCCAACCTTTGATGACCAAAAATATGCTTGGAAAAAAGTTATTTCGCATGGTACGAAAAAGAGATGATCGAAAATATCTGTCCCCAGAATCGAAATCGAACTTTGAAGGGTGGGTTTATAGGTGTATCATGACCCGCTGAATCCAAAAATCCAACCTTTGTTACACGAAAATACACCTGGAAAGGAGTTATTTCGCATGGTACGAAAAAGAGATGATCGAAAATATTTTTTTTCAGAATCAAAATCGGACGTTAATGGGTGAGTTTCTAGGTGTATTTCGACCCCCTGAATCCGAAAATCCAACCTCTGATGACCAAAAATATGCTTGGAAAAAAGTTATTTCGCATGGTACGAAAAAGAGATGATCGAAAATATTTTTTTTCAGAATCAAGATCGGACTTTGATGGGTGAGTTTCTAGGTGTATTTCGACCCGCTGAATCCGAAAATCCAAACTTTGATGAGCAAAAATATGCTCGGATAAAAGTTATTTCGCATGGTACGAAAAAGAGATGATCGAAAATATCTGTCTCCAGAATCGGAATCGAACTTTGATGGGTGGGTTTATAGGTGTATTTTGACCCGCTGAATCCAAAAATCAAACCTTTGTTGAACGAAAATACACCTGGAAAGAAGTTATTCCGCATGGTACGAAAAAGAGATGATCGAAAATATTTTTTTTCAGAATCGAGATCGGACTTTAATGGGTGAGTTTCTAGGGGTATGTCGACCCGCTGAATCCAAAAATCCGACCTCTTGTGACCAAAAACATGCTTGGAAAAAAATTATTTCGCATGGTACGAAAAAGAGATGATCGAAAATATTTTCTTTCAGAATAAAAATCGGACTTTGATGGGTGAGTTTCTAGGTGTATTTCGACCCGCTGGATGCGAAAATCCAACCTTTGATGACCAAAAATATGCTTGGAAAAAAGTTATTTCGCATGGTACGAAAAAGAGATGATCGAAAATATCTGTCCCCAGAATCGAAATCGAACTTTGAAGGGTGGGTTTATAGGTGTATCATGACCCGCTGAATCCAAAAATCCAACCTTTGTTACACGAAAATACACCTGGAAAGGAGTTATTTCGCATGGTACGAAAAAGAGATGATCGAAAATATTTTTTTTCAGAATCAAAATCGGACGTTAATGGGTGAGTTTCTAGGTGTATTTCGAGCCCCTGAATCCGAAAATCCAACCTCTGATGGCCAAAAATATGCTTGGAAAAAAGTTATTTCGCATGGTACGAAAAAGAGATGATCGAAAATATTTTTTTTCAGAATCAAGATCGGACTTTGATGGGTGAGTTTCTAGGTGTATTTCAACCCGCTGAATCCGAAAATCCAACCTTTGATGGCCAAAAATATGCTTGGAAAAAAGTTATTTCGAATGGTACGAAAAAGAGATGATCGAAAATATCTGTCTCCAGAATCGAAATCGAACTTTGAAGGGTGGGTTTATAGGTGTATTTTGACCCGCTGAATCCCAAAATCCAACCTTTGTTACACGAAAATACACCTGGAAAGAAGTTATTTCGCATGGTACGAAAAAGAGATGATCGAAAATATTTTTTTTCAGAATCAAAATCGGACTTTAATGGGTGAGTTTCTAGGTGTATTTCGACCCCCTGAATCCGAAAATCCAACCTCTGATGACCAAAAATATGCTTGGAAAAAGTTATTTCGCATGGTACGAAAAAGAGATGATCGAAAATATTTTTTTTCAGAATCAAGATCGGACTTTAATGGGTGAGTTTCTACGTGTATTTCGACCCGCTGAATCCGAAAATCCAAACTTTGATGAGCAAAAATATGCTCGGATAAAAGTTATTTCGCATGGTACGAAAAAGAGATGATCGAAAATATCTGTCTCCAGAATCGGAATCGAACTTTGATGGGTGGGTTTATAGGTGTATTTTGACCCGCTGAATCCAAAAATCAAACCTTTGTTAAACGAAAATACACCTGGAAAGAAGTTATTCCGCATGGTACGAAAAAGAGATGATCGAAAATATTTTTTTTCAGAATCGAGATCGGACTTTAATGGGTGAGTTTCTAGGGGTATTTCGACCCGCTGAATCCGAAAATCCGAACTTTGATGAGCAAAAATATGCTTGGAAAAAAGTTATTTCGCATGGTACGAAAAAGAGATGATCGAAAATATCTGTCTCCAGAATCGGAATCGAACTTTGATGGGTGGGTGTATAGGTGTATCTTGACCCGCTGAATCCAAAAATCCAAGCTTTGTTACACGAAAATACACCTGGAAAGAAGTTATTTCGCATGGAACGAAAAAGAGATGATCGAAAATATTTTTTTTCAGAATCAAAATGGGAGTTCAATGGGTGAGTTTCTAGGTGTATTTCGACCCCCTGAATCCGAAAATTTAACCTCTGATGACCAAAAATATGCTTGGAAAAAAGTTATTTCGCATGGTACGAAAAAGAGATGATCGAAAATATTTTTTTTCAGAATCAAGATCGGACTTTGATGGGTGAGTTTCTAGGTGTATTTCGACCCGCTGAATCCGAAAATCCAACCTTTGTTACACGAAAATACACCTGGAAAGAAGTTATTTCGCATGGAACGAAAAAGAGATGATCGAAAATATTTTTTTTCAGAATCAAAATCGGACTTCAATGGGTGAGTTTCTAGGTGTATTTCGACCCCCTGAATCCGAAAATTCAACCTCTGATGACCAAAAATATGCTTGGAAAAAAGTTATTTCGCATGGTACGAAAAAGAGATGATCGAAAATATTTTTTTTCAGAATCAAGATCGGACTTTGATGGGTGAGTTTCTAGGTGTATTTCGACCCGCTGAATCCGAAAATCCAAACTTTGATGAGCAAAAATATGCTCGGATAAAAGTTATTTCGCATGGTACGAAAAAGAGATGATCGAAAATATCTGTCTCCAGAATCGGAATCGAACTTTGATGGGTGGGTTTATAGGTGTATTTTGACCCGCTGAATCCAAAAATCAAACCTTTGTTCAACAAAAATACACCTGGAAAGAAGTTATTCCGCATGGTACGAAAAAGAGATGATCGAAAATATTTTTTTTCAGAATCGAGATCGGACTTTAATGGGTGAGTTTCTAGGGGTATTTCGACCCGCTGAATCCAAAAATCCGACCTCTTGTGACCAAAAACATGCTCGGAAAAAAATTATTCCGCATGGTACGAAAAAGAGATGATCGAAAATATTTTCTTTCAGAATAAAAATCGGACTTTGATGGGTGAGTTTCTAGGTGTATTTCGACCCGCTGGATGCGAAAATCCAACCTTTGATGACCAAAAATATGCTTGGAAAAAAGTTATTTCGCATGGTACGAAAAAGAGATGATCGAAAATATCTGTCCCCAGAATCGAAATCGAACTTTGAAGGGTGGGTTTATAGGTGTATCATGACCCGCTGAATCCAAAAATCCAACCTTTGTTACACGAAAATACACCTGGAAAGGAGTTATTTCGCATGGTACGAAAAAGAGATGATCGAAAATATTTTTTTTCAGAATCAAAATCGGACGTTAATGGGTGAGTTTCTAGGTGTATTTCGACCCCCTGAATCCGAAAATCCAACCTCTGATGACCAAAAATATGCTTGGAAAAAGTTATTTCGCATGGTACGAAAAAGAGATGATCGAAAATATTTTTTTTCAGAATCAAGATCGGACTTTAATGGGTGAGTTTCTACGTGTATTTCGACCCGCTGAATCCGAAAATCCAAACTTTGATGAGCAAAAATATGCTCGGATAAAAGTTATTTCGCATGGTACGAAAAAGAGATGATCGAAAATATCTGTCTCCAGAATCGGAATCGAACTTTGATGGGTGGGTTTATAGGTGTATTTTGACCCGCTGAATCCAAAAATCAAACCTTTGTTAAACGGAAATACACCTGGAAAGAAGTTATTCCGCATGGTACGAAAAAGAGATGATCGAAAATATTTTTTTTCAGAATCGAGATCGGACTTTAATGGGTGAGTTTCTAGGGGTATTTCGACCCGCTGAATCCGAAAATCCGAACTTTGATGAGCAAAAATATGCTTGGAAAAAAGTTATTTCGCATGGTACGAAAAAGAGATGATCGAAAATATCTGCCTCCAGAATCGGAATCGAACTTTGATGGGTGGGTGTATAGGTGTATCTTGACCCGCTGAATCCAAAAATCCAACCCTTGTTACACGAAAATACACCTGGAAAGAAGTTTTTTCGCATGGTACGAAAAACAGATGATCGAAAATATTTTTTTTCAGAATCAAAATCGGACTTTAATGGGTGAGTTTCTAGGTGTATTTCGACCCCCTGAATCCGAAAATCCAACCTCTGATGACCAGAAATATGCTTGGAAAAAAGTTATTCCGCATGGTACGAAAAAGAGATGATCGAAAATATTTTTTTTCAGAATCAAGATCGGACTTTGATGGGTGGGTTTATAGGTGTATTTTGACCCGCTGAATCCAAAAATCCAACCTTTGTTACGCGAAAATACACCTGGAAAGAAGTTATTTCGCATGGTACGAACAAGAGATGATCGAAAATATTTTTTTTCATAATCGAGATCGGACTTTAATGGGTGAGTTTCTAGGGGTATTTCGACCCGCTGAATCCAAAAATCCGACCTCGTATGACCAAAAATATGCTTGGAAAAAAATTATTTCGGGTGGTACGAAAAAGAGATGATCGAAAATATTTTTTTTCAGAATCAAGATCGGACTTTGATGGGTGAGTTTCTAGGTGTATTTCGACCCGCTGAATCCGAAAATCCAACCTTTGATGGCCAAAAATATGCTTGGAAAAAAGTTATTTCGAATGGTACGAAAAAGAGATGATCGAAAATATCTGTCTCCAGAATCGAAATCGAACTTTGAAGGGTGGGTTTATAGGTGTATTTTGACCCGCTGAATCCCAAAATCCAACCTTTGTTACACGAAAATACACCTGGAAAGAAGTTATTTCGCATGGTACGAAAAAGAGATGATCGAAAATATTTTTTTTCAGAATCAAAATCGGACTTCAATGGGTGAGTTTCTAGGTGTATTTCGACCCCCTGAATCCGAAAATTTAACCTCTGATGACCAAAAATATGCTTGGAAAAAAGTTATTTCGCATGGTACGAAAAAGAGATGATCGAAAATATTTTTTTTCAGAATCAAGATCGGACTTTGATGGGTGAGTTTCTAGGTGTATTTCGACCCGCTGAATCCGAAAATCCAAACTTTGATGAGCAAAAATATGCTCGGATAAAAGTTATTTCGCATGGTACGAAAAAGAGATGATCGAAAATATCTGTCTCCAGAATCGGAATCGAACTTTGATGGGTGGGTTTATAGGTGTATTTTGACCCGCTGAATCCAAAAATCAAACCTTTGTTGAACAAAAATACACCTGGAAAGAAGTTATTCCGCATGGTACGAAAAAGAGATGATCGAAAATATTTTTTTTCAGAATCGAGATCGGACTTTAATGGGTGAGTTTCTAGGGGTATTTCGACCCGCTGAATCCGAAAATCCGAACTTTGATGACCAAAAATATGCTTGGAAAAAAGTTATTTCGCATGGTACGGAAAAGAGATGATCGAAAATATCTGTCTCCAGAATCGGAATCGAACTTTGATGGGTGGGTGTATAGGTGTATCTTGACCCGCTGAATCCAAAAATCCAACCTTTGTTACACGAAAATACACCTGGAAAGAAGTTATTTCGCATGGTACGAAAAACAGATGATCGAAAATATTTTTTTTCAGAATCAAAATCGGACTTTAATTGGTGAGTTTCTAGGTGTATTTCGACCCCCTGAATCCGAAAATCCAACCTCTGATGACCAAAAATATGCTTGGAAAAAAGTTATTTCGCATGGTACGAAAAAGAGATGATCGAAAATATTTTTTTTCAGAATCAAGATCGGACTTTGATGGGTGGGTTTATAGGTGTATTTTGACCCGCTGAATCCAAAAATCCAACCTTTGTTACGCGAAAATACACCTGGAAAGAAGTTATTTCGCATGGTACGAACAAGAGATGATCGAAAATATTTTTTTTCATAATCGAGATCGGACTTTAATGGGTGAGTTTCTAGGGGTATTTCGACCCGCTGAATCCAAAAATCCGACCTCGTATGACCAAAAATATGCTTGGAAACAAATTATTTCGCATGGTACGAAAAAGAGATGATCGAAAATATTTTTTTTCAGAATCAAGATCGGACTTTGATGGGTGAGTTTCTAGGTGTATTTCGACCCGCTGAATCCGAAAATCCAACCTTTGATGGCCAAAAATATGCTTGGAGAAAAGTTATTTTGAATGGTACGAAAAAGAGATGATCGAAAATATCTGTCTCCAGAATCGAAATCGAACTTTGAAGGGTGGGTTTATAGGTGTATTTTGACCCGCTGGATCCCAAAATCCAACCTTTGTTACACGAAAATACACCTGGAAAGAAGTTATTTCGCATGGTACGAAAAAGAGATGATCGAAAATATTTTTTTTCAGAATCAAAATCGGACTTCAATGGGTGAGTTTCTAGGTGTATTTCGACCCCCTGAATCCGAAAATTTAACCTCTGATGACCAAAAATATGCTTGGAAAAAAGTTATTTCGCATGGTACGAAAAAGAGATGATCGAAAATATTTTTTTTCAGAATCAAGATCGGACTTTGATGGGTGAGTTTCTAGGTGTATTTCGACCCGCTGAATCCGAAAATCCAAACTTTGATGAGCAAAAATATGCTCGGATAAAAGTTATTTCGCATGGTACGGAAAAGAGATGATCGAAAATATCTGTCTCCAGAATCGGAATCGAACTTTGATGGGTGGGTTTATAGGTGTATTTTGACCCGCTGAATCCAAAAATCAAACCCTTGTTAAACAAAAATACACCTGGAAAGAAGTTATTCCGCATGGTACGAAAAAGAGATGATCGAAAATATTTTTTTTCAGAATCGAGATCGGACTTTAATGGGTGAGTTTCTAGGGGTATTTCGACCCGCTGAATCCGAAAATCCGAACTTTGATGAGCAAAAATATGCTTGGAAAGAAGTTATTTCGCATGGTACGAAAAAGAGATGATCGAAAATATCTGTCTCCAGAATCGGAATCGAACTTTGATGGGTGGGTGTATAGGTGTATCTTGACCCGCTGAATCCAAAAATCCAACCTTTGTTACACGAAAATACACCTGGAAAGAAGTTATTTCGCATGGTACGAAAAACAGATGATCGAAAATATTTTTTTTCAGAATCAAAATCGGACTTTAATGGGTGAGTTTCTAGGTGTATTTCGACCCCCTGAATCCGAAAATCCAACCTCTGATGACCAAAAATATGCTTGGAAAAAAGTTATTTCGCATGGTACGAAAAAGAGATGATCGAAAATATTTTTTTTCAGAATCAAGATCGGACTTTGATGGGTGGGTTTATAGGTGTATTTTGACCCGCTGAATCCAAAAATCCAACCTTTGTTACGCGAAAATATACCTGGAAAGAAGTTATTTCGCATGGTACGAACAAGAGATGATCGAAAATATTTTTTTTCATAATCGAGATCGGACTTTAATGGGTGAGTTTCTAGGGGTATTTCGACCCGCTGAATCCAAAAATCCGACCTCGTATGACCAAAAATATGCTTGGAAAAAAATTATTTCGCATGGTACGAAAAAGAGATGATCGAAAATATTTTTTTTCAGAATCAAGATCAGACTTTGATGGGTGAGTTTCTAGGTGTATTTCGACCCGCTGAATCCGAAAATCCGAACTTTGTTACACGAAAATACACCTGGAAAGAAGTTATTTCGCATGGTACGAAAAACAGATGATCGAAAATATTTTTTTTCAGAATCAAGATCGGACTTTGATGGGTGGGTTTATAGGTGTATTTTGACCCGCTGAATCCAAAAATCCAACCTTTGTTACGCGAAAATACACCTGGAAAGAAGTTATTCCGCATGGTACGAACAAGAGATGATCGAAAATATTTTTTTTCATAATCGAGATCGGACTTTAATGGGTGAGTTTCTAGGGGTATTTCGACCCGCTGAATCCAAAAATCCGACCTCGTATGACCAAAAATATGCTTGGAAAAAAATTATTTCGCATGGTACGAAAAAGAGATGATCGAAAATATTTTTTTTCAGAATCAAGATCGGACTTTGATGGGTGAGTTTCTAGGTGTATTTCGACCCGCTGAATTCGAAAATCCAACCTTTGATGGCCAAAAATATGCTTGGAAAATAGTTATTTCGAATGGTACGAAAAAGAGATGATCGAAAATATCTGTCTCCAGAATCGAAATCGAACTTTGAAGGGTGGGTTTATAGGTGTATTTTGACCCGCTGAATCCCAAAATCCAACCTTTGTTACACGAAAATACACCTGGAAAGAAGTTATTTCGCATGGTACGAAAAAGAGATGATCGAAAATATTTTTTTTCAGAATCAAAATCGGACTTCAATGGGTGAGTTTCTAGGGGTATTTCGACCCGCTGAATCCGAAAATCCGAACTTTGATGAGCAAAAATATGCTTGGAAAAAAGTTATTTCGCATGGTACGAAAAAGAGATGATCGAAAATATCTGTCTCCAGAATCGGAATCGAACTTTGATGGGTGGGTTTATAGGTGTATTTTGACCCGCTGAATCCAGAAATCAAACCCTTGTTAAACAAAAATACACCTGGAAAGAATTTATTCCGCATGGTACGAAAAAGAGATGATCGAAAATATTTTTTTTCAGAATCGAGATCGGACTTTAATGGGTGAGTTTCTAGGGGTATTTCGACCCGCTGAATCCGAAAATCCGAACTTTGATGAGCAAAAATATGCTTGGAAAGAAGTTATTTCGCATGGTACGAAAAAGAGATGATCGAAAATATCTGTCTCCAGAATCGGAATCGAACTTTGATGGGTGGGTGTATAGGTGTATCTTGACCCGCTGAATCCAAAAATCCAACCTTTGTTACACGAAAATACACCTGGAAAGAAGTTATTTCGCATGGTACGAAAAACAGATGATCGAAAATATTTTTTTTCAGAATCAAAATCGGACTTTAATGGGTGAGTTTCTAGGTGTATTTCGACCCCCTGAATCCGAAAATCCAACCTCTGATGACCAAAAATATGCTTGGAAAAAAGTTATTTCGCATGGTACGAAAAAGAGATGATCGAAAATATTTTTTTTCAGAATCAAGATCGGACTTTGATGGGTGGGTTTATAGGTGTATTTTGACCCGCTGAATCCAAAAATCCAACCTTTGTTACGCGAAAATACACCTGGAAAGAAGTTATTTCGCATGGTACGAACAAGAGATGATCGAAAATATTTTTTTTCATAATCGAGATCGGACTTTAATAGGTGAGTTTCTAGGGGTATTTCGACCCGCTGAATCCAAAAATCCGACCTCGTATGACCAAAAATATGCTTGGAAAAAAATTATTTCGCATGGTACGAAAAAGAGATGATCGAAAATATTTTTTTTCAGAATCAAGATCAGACTTTGATGGGTGAGTTTCTAGGTGTATTTCGACCCGCTGAATCCGAAAATTCAACCTTTGTTACACGAAAATACACCTGGAAAGAAGTTATTTCGCATGGTACGAAAAACAGATGATCGAAAATATTTTTTTTCAGAATCAAGATCGGACTTCGATGGGTGGGTTTATAGGTGTATTTTGACCCGCTGAATCCAAAAATCCAACCTTTGTTACGCGAAAATACACCTGGAAAGAAGTTATTTCGCATGGTACGAACAAGAGATGATCGAAAATATTTTTTTTCATAATCGAGATCGGACTTTAATGGGTGAGTTTCTAGGGGTATTTCGACCCGCTGAATCCAAAAATCCGACTTCGTATGACCAAAAATATGCTTGGAAAAAATTATTTCGCATGGTACGAAAAAGAGATGATCGAAAATATTTTTTTTCAGAATCAAGATCGGACTTTGATGGGTGAGTTTCTAGGTGTATTTCGACCCGCTGAATCCGAAATCCAACCTTTGATGGCCAAAAATATGCTTGGAAAAAAGTTATTTCGAATGGTACGAAAAAGAGATGATCGAAAATATCTGTCTCCAGAATCGAAATCGAACTTTGAAGGGTGGGTTTATAGATGTATTTTGACCCGCTGAATCCCAAAATCCAACCTTTGTTACACGAAAATACACCTGGAAACAAGTTATTTCGCATGGTACGAAAAAGAGATGATCGAAAATATTTTTTTTCAGAATCAAAATCGGACTTCAATGGGTGAGTTTCTAGGGGTATTTCGACCCGCTGAATCCGAAAATCCGAACTTTGATGAGCAAAAATATGCTTGGAAAAAAGTTATTCCGCATGGTACGAAAAAGAGATGATCGAAAATATCTGTCTCCAGAATCGGAATCGAACTTTGATGGGTGGGTTTATAGGTGTATTTTGACCCGCTGAATCCAAAAATCAAACCCTTGTTGAACAAAAATACACCTGGAAAGAAGTTATTTCGCATGGTACGAACAAGAGATGATCGAAAATATTTTTTTTCATAATCGAGATCGGACTTTAATGGGTGAGTTTCTAGGGGTATTTCGACCCGCTGAATTCAAAAATCCGACCTCGTATGACAAAAATATGCTTGGAAAAAAATTATTTCGCATGGTACGAAAAAGAGATGATCGAAAATATTTTTTTTCAGAATCAAGATCAGACTTTCATGGGTGAGTTTCTAGGTGTATTTCGACCCGCTGAATCCGAAAATCCAACCTGTGTTGCACGAAAATACACCTGGAAAGAAGTTATTTCGCATGGTACGAAAAACAGATGATCGAAAATATTTTTTTTCAGAATCAAGATCGGACTTTGATGGGTGGGTTTATAGGTGTATTTTGACCCGCTGAATCCAAAAATCCAACCTTTGTTACGCGAAAATACACCTGGAAAGAAGTTATTTCGCATGGTACGAAAAACAGATGATCGAAAATATTTTTTTTCAGAATCAAAATCGGACTTTAATTGGTGAGTTTCTAGGTGTATTCCGACCCTCTGAATCCGAAAATCCAACCTCTGATGACCAAAAATATGCATGGAAAAAAGTTATTTCGCATGGTACGAAAAAGAGATGATCGAAAATATTTTTTTTCAGAATCAAGATCGGACTTTGATGGGTGGGTTTATAGGTGTATTTTGACCCGCTGAATCCAAAAATCCAACCTTTGTTACGCGAAAATACACCTGGAACGAAGTTATTTCGCATGGTACGAACAAGAGATGATCGAAAATATTTTTTTTCATAATCGAGATCGGACTTTAATGGGTGAGTTTCTAGGGGTATTTCGACCCGCTGAATCCAAAAATCCGACCTCGTATGACCAAAAATATGCTTGGAAAAAAATTATTTCGCATGGTACGAAAAAGAGATGATCGAAAATATTTTTTTTCAGAATCAAGATCGGACTTTGATGGGTGAGTTTCTAGGTGTATTTCGACCCGCTGAATCCGAAAATCCAACCTTTGATGGCCAAAAATATGCTTGGAAAAAAGTTATTTCGAATGGTACGAAAAAGAGATGATCGAAAATATCTGTCTCCAGAATCAAGATCGGACTTTGATGGGTGAGTTTCTAGGTGTATTTCGACCCGCTGAATCCGAAAATCCAACCTTTGATGGCCAAAAATATGCTTGGAAAAAAGTTATTTCGAATGGTACGAAAAAGAGATGATCGAAAATATCTGTCTCCAGAATCGAAATCGAACTTTGAAGGGTGGGTTTATAGGTGTATTTTGACCCGCTGAATCCCAAAATCCAACCTTTGTTACACGAAAGTACACCTGGAAAGAAGTTATTTCGCATGGTACGAAAAAGAGATGATCGAAAATATTTTTTTTCAGAATCAAAATCGGACTTTAATGGGTGAGTTTCTAGGTGTATTTCGACCCCCTGAATCCGAAAATCCAACCTCTGATGACCAAAAATATGCTTGGAAAAAGTTATTTCGCATGGTACGAAAAAGAGATGATCGAAAATATTTTTTTTCAGAATCAAGATCGGACTTTAATGGGTGAGTTTCTACGTGTATTTCGACCCGCTGAATCCGAAAATCCAAACTTTGATGAGCAAAAATATGCTCGGATAAAAGTTATTTCGCATGGTACGAAAAAGAGATGATCGAAAATATCTGTCTCCAGAATCGGAATCGAACTTTGATGGGTGGGTTTATAGGTGTATTTTGACCCGCTGAATCCAGAAAACAGACCTTTGTTAAACGAAAATACACCTGGAAAGAAGTTATTCCGCATGGTACGAAAAAGAGATGATCGAAAATATTTTTTTTCAGAATCGAAATCGGACTTTAATGGGTGAGTTTCTAGGGGTATTTCGACCCGCTGAATCCGAAAATCCAAACTTTGATGAGCAAAAATATGCTTGGAAAAAAGTTATTTCGCATGGTACGAAAAAGAGATGATCGAAAATATCTGCCTCCAGAATCGGAATCGAACTTTGATGGGTGGGTGTATAGGTGTATCTTGACCCGCTGAATCCAAAAATCCAACCCTTGTTACACGAAAATACACCTGGAAAGAAGTTTTTTCGCATGGTACGAAAAACAGATGATCGAAAATTTTTTTTTTCAGAATCAAAATCGGACTTTAATGGGTGAGTTTCTAGGTGTATTTCGACCCCCTGAATCCGAAAATCAAACCTCTGATGACCAGAAATATGCTTGGAAAAAAGTTATTCCGCATGGTACGAAAAAGAGATGATCGAAAATATTTTTTTTCAGAATCAAGATCGGACTTTGATGGGTGGGTTTATAGGTGTATTTTGACCCGCTGAATCCAAAAATCCAACCTTTGTTACGCGAAAATACACCTGGAAAGAAGTTATTTCGCATGGTACGAACAAGAGATGATCGAAAATATTTTTTTTCATAATCGAGATCGGACTTTAATGGGTGAGTTTCTAGGGGTATTTCGACCCGCTGAATCCAAAAATCCGACCTCGTATGACCAAAAATATGCTTGGAAAAAAATTATTTCGGGTGGTACGAAAAAGAGATGATCGAAAATATTTTTTTTCAGAATCAAGATCGGACTTTGATGGGTGAGTTTCTAGGTGTATTTCGACCCGCTGAATCCGAAAATCCAACCTTTGATGGCCAAAAATATGCTTGGAAAAAAGTTATTTCGAATGGTACGAAAAAGAGATGATCGAAAATATCTGTCTCCAGAATCGAAATCGAACTTTGAAGGGTGGGTTTATAGGTGTATTTTGACCCGCTGAATCCCAAAATCCAACCTTTGTTACACGAAAATACACCTGGAAAGAAGTTATTTCGCATGGTACGAAAAAGAGATGATCGAAAATATTTTTTTTCAGAATCAAAATCGGACTTCAATGGGTGAGTTTCTAGGTGTATTTCGACCCCCTGAATCCGAAAATTTAACCTCTGATGACCAAAAATATGCTTGGAAAAAAGTTATTTCGCATGGTACGAAAAAGAGATGATCGAAAATATTTTTTTTCAGAATCAAGATCGGACTTTGATGGGTGAGTTTCTAGGTGTATTTCGACCCGCTGAATCCGAAAATCCAAACTTTGATGAGCAAAAATATGCTCGGATAAAAGTTATTTCGCATGGTACGAAAAAGAGATGATCGAAAATATCTGTCTCCAGAATCGGAATCGAACTTTGATGGGTGGGTTTATAGGTGTATTTTGACCCGCTGAATCCAAAAATCAAACCTTTGTTGAACAAAAATACACCTGGAAAGAAGTTATTCCGCATGGTACGAAAAAGAGATGATCGAAAATATTTTTTTTCAGAATCGAGATCGGACTTTAATGGGTGACTTTCTAGGGGTATTTCGACCCGCTGAATCCGAAAATCCGAACTTTGATGACCAAAAATATGCTTGGAAAAAAGTTATTTCGCATGGTACGAAAAAGAGATGATCGAAAATATCTGTCTCCAGAATCGGAATCGAACTTTGATGGGTGGGTGTATAGGTGTATCTTGACCCGCTGAATCCAAAAATCCAACCTTTGTTACACGAAAATACACCTGGAAAGAAGTTATTTCGCATGGTACGAAAAACAGATGATCGAAAATATTTTTTTTCAGAATCGAGATCGGACTTTAATGGGTGACTTTCTAGGGGTATTTCGACCCGCTGAATCCGAAAATCCAAACTTTGATGAGCAAAAATATGCTCGGATAAAAGTTATTTCGCATGGTACGAAAAAGAGATGATCGAAAATATCTGTCTCCAGAATCGGAATCGAACTTTGATGGGTGGGTTTATAGGTGTATTTTGACCCGCTGAATCCAAAAATCAAACCTTTGTTAAACGAAAATACACCTGGAAAGAAGTTATTCCGCATGGTACGAAAAAGAGATGATCGAAAATATTTTTTTTCAGAATCGAGATCGGACTTTAATGGGTGAGTTTCTAGGGGTATTTCGACCCGCTGAATCCGAAAGTCCGAACTTTGATGAGCAAAAATATGCTTGGAAAAAAGTTATTTCGCATGGTACGAAAAAGAGATGATCGAAAATATCTGTCTCCAGAATCGGAATCGAACTTTGATGGGTGGGTGTATAGGTGTATCTTGACCCGGTGAATCCAAAAATCCAAGCTTTGTTACACGAAAATACACCTGGAAAGAAGTTATTTCGCATGGAACGAAAAAGAGATGATCGAAAATATTTTTTTTCAGAATCAAAATGGGACTTCAACGGGTGAGTTTCTAGGTGTATTTCGACCCCCTGAATCCGAAAATTTAACCTCTGATGACCAAAAATATGCTTGGAAAAAAGTTATTTCGCATGGTACGAAAAAGAGATGATCGAAAATATTTTTTTTCAGAATCAAGATCGGACTTTGATGGGTGAGTTTCTAGGTGTATTTCGACCCGCTGAATCCGAAAATCCAAACTTTGATGAGCAAAAATATGCTCGGATAAAAGTTATTTCGCATGGTACGAAAAAGAGATGATCGAAAATATCTGTCTCCAGAATCGGAATCGAACTTTGATGGGTGGGTTTATAGGTGTATTTTGACCCGCTGAATCCAAAAATCAAACCTGTGTTAAACGAAAATACACCTGGAAAGAAGTTATTCCGCATGGTACGAAAAAGAGATGATCGAAAATATTTTTTTTCAGAATCGAGATCGGACTTTAATGGGTGAGTTTCTAGGGGTATTTCGACCCGCTGAATCCAAAAATCTGACCTCTTGTGACCAAAAACATGCTTGGAAAAAAATTGTTTCGCATGGTACGAAAAAGAGATGATCGAAAATATTTTCTTTCAGAATAAAAATCGGACTTTGATGGGTGAGTTTCTAGGTGTATTTCGACCCGCTGGATGCGAAAATCCAACCTTTGATGACCAAAAATATGCTTGGAAAAAAGTTATTTCGCATGGTACGAAAAAGAGATGATCGAAAATATCTGTCCCCAGAATCGAAATCGAACTTTGAAGGGTGGGTTTATAGGTGTATCATGACCCGCTGAATCCAAAAATCCAACCTTTGTTACACGAAAATACACCTGGAAAGGAGTTATTTCGCATGGTACGAAAAAGAGATGATCGAAAATATTTTTTTTCAGAATCAAAATCGGACGTTAATGGGTGAGTTTCTAGGTGTATTTCGACCCCCTGAATCCGAAAATCCAACCTCTGATGACCAAAAATATGCTTGGAAAAAAGTTATTTCGCATGGTACGAAAAAGAGATGATCGAAAATATTTTTTTTCAGAATCAAGATCGGACTTTGATGGGTGAGTTTCTAGGTGTATTTCGACCCGCTGAATCCGAAAATCCAAACTTTGATGAGCAAAAATATGCTCGGATAAAAGTTATTTCGCATGGTACGAAAAAGAGATGATCGAAAATATCTGTCTCCAGAATCGGAATCGAACTTTGATGGGTGGGTTTATAGGTGTATTTTGACCCGCTGAATCCAAAAATCAAACCTTTGTTGAACGAAAATACACCTGGAAAGAAGTTATTCCGCATGGTACGAAAAAGAGATGATCGAAAATATTTTTTTTCAGAATCGAGATCGGACTTTAATGGGTGAGTTTCTAGGGGTATTTCGACCCGCTGAATCCAAAAATCCGACCTCTTGTGACCAAAAACATGCTTGGAAAAAAATTATTTCGCATGGTACGAAAAAGAGATGATCGAAAATATTTTCTTTCACAATAAAAATCGGACTTTGATGGGTGAGTTTCTAGGTGTATTTCGACCCGCTGGATGCGAAAATCCAACCTTTGATGACCAAAAATATGCTTGGAAAAAAGTTATTTCGCATGGTACGAAAAAGAGATGATCGAAAATATCTGTCCCCAGAATCGAAATCGAACTTTGAAGGGTGGGTTTATAGGTGTATCATGACCCGCTGAATCCAAAAATCCAACCTTTGTTACACGAAAATACACCTGGAAAGGAGTTATTTCGCATGGTACGAAAAAGAGATGATCGAAAATATTTTTTTTCAGAATCAAAATCGGACGTTAATGGGTGAGTTTCTAGGTGTATTTCGAGCCCCTGAATCCGAAAATCCAACCTCTGATGACCAAAAATATGCTTGGAAAAAAGTTATTTCGCATGGTACGAAAAAGAGATGATCGGAAATATTTTTTTTCAGAATCAAGATCGGACTTTGATGGGTGAGTTTCTAGGTGTATTTCAACCCGCTGAATCCGAAAATCCAACCTTTGATGGCCAAAAATATGCTTGGAAAAAAGTTATTTCGAATGGTACGAAAAAGAGATGATCGAAAATATCTGTCTCCAGAATCGAAATCGAACTTTGAAGGGTGGGTTTATAGGTGTATTTTGACCCGCTGAATCCCAAAATCCAACCTTTGTTACACGAAAATACACCTGGAAAGAAGTTATTTCGCATGGTACGAAAAAGAGATGATCGAAAATATTTTTTTTCAGAATCAAAATCGGACTTTAATGGGTGAGTTTCTAGGTGTATTTCGACCCCCTGAATCCGAAAATCCAACCTCTGATGACCAAAAATATGCTTGGAAAAAGTTATTTCGCATGGTACGAAAAAGAGATGATCGAAAATATTTTTTTTCAGAATCAAGATCGGACTTTAATGGGTGAGTTTCTACGTGTATTTCGACCCGCTGAATCCGAAAATCCAAACTTTGATGAGCAAAAATATGCTCGGATAAAAGTTATTTCGCATGGTACGAAAAAGAGATGATCGAAAATATCTGTCTCCAGAATCGGAATCGAACTTTGATGGGTGGGTTTATAGGTGTATTTTGACCCGCTGAATCCAAAAATCAAACCTTTGTTAAACGAAAATACACCTGGAAAGAAGTTATTCCGCATGGTACGAAAAAGAGATGATCGAAAATATTTTTTTTCAGAATCGAGATCGGACTTTAATGGGTGAGTTTCTAGGGGTATTTCGACCCGCTGAATCCGAAAATCCGAACTTTGATGAGCAAAAATATGCTTGGAAAAAAGTTATTTCGCATGGTACGAAAAAGAGATGATCGAAAATATCTGTCTCCAGAATCGGAATCGAACTTTGATGGGTGGGTGTATAGGTGTATCTTGACCCGCTGAATCCAAAAATCCAAGCTTTGTTACACGAAAATACACCTGGAAAGAAGTTATTTCGCATGGAACGAAAAAGAGATGATCGAAAATATTTTTTTTCAGAATCAAAATGGGAGTTCAATGGGTGAGTTTCTAGGTGTATTTCGACCCCCTGAATCCGAAAATTTAACCTCTGATGACCAAAAATATGCTTGGAAAAAAGTTATTTCGCATGGTACGAAAAAGAGATGATCGAAAATATTTTTTTTCAGAATCAAGATCGGACTTTGATGGGTGAGTTTCTAGGTGTATTTCGACCCGCTGAATCCGAAAATCCAACCTTTGTTACACGAAAATACACCTGGAAAGAAGTTATTTCGCATGGAACGAAAAAGAGATGATCGAAAATATTTTTTTTCAGAATCAAAATCGGACTTCAATGGGTGAGTTTCTAGGTGTATTTCGACCCCCTGAATCCGAAAATTCAACCTCTGATGACCAAAAATATGCTTGGAAAAAAGTTATTTCGCATGGTACGAAAAAGAGATGATCGAAAATATTTTTTTTCAGAATCAAGATCGGACTTTGATGGGTGAGTTTCTAGGTGTATTTCGACCCGCTGAATCCGAAAATCCAAACTTTGATGAGCAAAAATATGCTCGGATAAAAGTTATTTCGCATGGTACGAAAAAGAGATGATCGAAAATATCTGTCTCCAGAATCGGAATCGAACTTTGATGGGTGGGTTTATAGGTGTATTTTGACCCGCTGAATCCAAAAATCAAACCTTTGTTCAACAAAAATACACCTGGAAAGAAGTTATTCCGCATGGTACGAAAAAGAGATGATCGAAAATATTTTTTTTCAGAATCGAGATCGGACTTTAATGGGTGAGTTTCTAGGGGTATTTCGACCCGCTGAATCCAAAAATCCGACCTCTTGTGACCAAAAACATGCTTGGAAAAAAATTATTTCGCATGGTACGAAAAAGAGATGATCGAAAATATTTTCTTTCAGAATAAAAATCGGACTTTGATGGGTGAGTTTCTAGGTGTATTTCGACCCGCTGGATGCGAAAATCCAACCTTTGATGACCAAAAATATGCTTGGAAAAAAGTTATTTCGCATGGTACGAAAAAGAGATGATCGAAAATATCTGTCCCCAGAATCGAAATCGAACTTTGAAGGGTGGGTTTATAGGTGTATCATGACCCGCTGAATCCAAAAATCCAACCTTTGTTACACGAAAATACACCTGGAAAGGAGTTATTTCGCATGGTACGAAAAAGAGATGATCGAAAATATTTTTTTTCAGAATCAAAATCGGACGTTAATGGGTGAGTTTCTAGGTGTATTTCGACCCCCCGAATCCGAAAATCCAACCTCTGATGAGCAAAAATATGCTTGGAAAAAAGTTATTTCGCATGGTACGAAAAAGAGATGATCGAAAATATTTTTTTTCAGAATCAAGATCGGACTTTGATGGGTGAGTCTCTAGGTGTATTTCGACCCGCTGAATGCGAAAATCCAACCTTTGATGGCCAAAAATATGCTTGGAAAAAAGTTATTTCGAATGGTACGAAAAAGAGATGATCGAAAATATCTGTCTCCAGAATCGAAATCGAACTTTGAAGGGTGGGTTTATAGGTGTATTTTGACCCGCTGAATCCTAAAATCCAACCTTTGTTACACGAAAGTACACCTGGAAAGAAGTTATTTCGCATGGTACGAAAAAGAGATGATCGAAAATATTTTTTTTCAGAATCAAAATCGGACTTTAATGGGTGAGTTTCTAGGTGTATTTCGACCCCCTGAATCCGAAAATCCAACCTCTGATGACCAAAAATATGCTTGGAAAAAGTTATTTCGCATGGTACGAAAAAGAGATGATCGAAAATATTTTTTTTCAGAATCAAGATCGGACTTTAATGGGTGAGTTTCTACGTGTATTTCGACCCGCTGAATCCGAAAATCCAAACTTTGATGAGCAAAAATATGCTCGGATAAAAGTTATTTCGCATGGTACGAAAAAGAGATGATCGAAAATATCTGTCTCCAGAATCGGAATCGAACTTTGATGGGTGGGTTTATAGGTGTATTTTGACCCGCTGAATCCAAAAATCAAACCTTTGTTAAACGAAAATACACCTGGAAAGAAGTTATTCCGCATGGTACGAAAAAGAGATGATCGAAAATATTTTTTTTCAGAATCGAGATCGGACTTTAATGGGTGAGTTTCTAGGGGTATTTCGACCCGCTGAATCCGAAAATCCGAACTTTGATGAGCAAAAATATGCTTGGAAAAAAGTTATTTCGCATGGTACGAAAAAGAGATGATCGAAAATATCTGCCTCCAGAATCGGAATCGAACTTGGATGGGTGGGTGTATAGGTGTATCTTGACCCGCTGAATCCAAAAATCCAACCCTTGTTACACGAAAATACACCTGGAAAGAAGTTTTTTCGCATGGTACGAAAAACAGATGATCGAAAATATTTTTTTTCAGAATCAAAATCGGACTTTAATGGGTGAGTTTCTAGGTGTATTTCGACCCCCTGAATCCGAAAATCCAACCTCTGATGACCAGAAATATGCTTGGAAAAAAGTTATTTCGAATGGTACGAAAAAGAGATGATCGAAAATATCTGTCTCCAGAATCGAAATCGAACTTTGAAGGGTGGGTTTATAGGTGTATTTTGACCCGCTGAATCCCAAAATCCAACCTTTGTTACACGAAAATACACCTGGAAAGAAGTTATTTCGCATGGTACGAAAAAGAGATGATCGAAAATATTTTTTTTCAGAATCAAAATCGGACTTCAATGGGTGAGTTTCTAGGTGTATTTCGACCCCCTGAATCCGAAAATTTAACCTCTGATGACCAAAAATATGCTTGGAAAAAAGTTATTTCGCATGGTACGAAAAAGAGATGATCGAAAATATTTTTTTTCAGAATCAAGATCGGACTTTGATGGGTGAGTTTCTAGGTGTATTTCGACCCGCTGAATCCGAAAATCCAAACTTTGATGAGCAAAAATATGCTCGGATAAAAGTTATTTCGCATGGTACGAAAAAGAGATGATCGAAAATATCTGTCTCCAGAATCGGAATCGAACTTTGATGGGTGGGTTTATAGGTGTATTTTGACCCGCTGAATCCAAAAATCAAACCTTTGTTGAACAAAAATACACCTGGAAAGAAGTTATTCCGCATGGTACGAAAAAGAGATGATCGAAAATATTTTTTTTCAGAATCGAGATCGGACTTTAATGGGTGAGTTTCTAGGGGTATTTCGACCCGCTGAATCCGAAAATCCGAACTTTGATGACCAAAAATATGCTTGGAAAAAAGTTATTTCGCATGGTACGGAAAAGAGATGATCGAAAATATCTGTCTCCAGAATCGGAATCGAACTTTGATGGGTGGGTGTATAGGTGTATCTTGACCCGCTGAATCCAAAAATCCAACCTTTGTTACACGAAAATACACCTGGAAAGAAGTTATTTCGCATGGTACGAAAAACAGATGATCGAAAATATTTTTTTTCAGAATCAAAATCGGACTTTAATTGGTGAGTTTCTAGGTGTATTTCGACCCCCTGAATCCGAAAATCCAACCTCTGATGACCAAAAATATGCTTGGAAAAAAGTTATTTCGCATGGTACGAAAAAGAGATGATCGAAAATATTTTTTTTCAGAATCAAGATCGGACTTTGATGGGTGGGTTTATAGGTGTATTTTGACCCGCTGAATCCAAAAATCCAACCTTTGTTACGCGAAAATACACCTGGAAAGAAGTTATTTCGCATGGTACGAACAAGAGATGATCGAAAATATTTTTTTTCATAATCGAGATCGGACTTTAATGGGTGAGTTTCTAGGGGTATTTCGACCCGCTGAATCCAAAAATCCGACCTCGTATGACCAAAAATATGCTTGGAAACAAATTATTTCGCATGGTACGAAAAAGAGATGATCGAAAATATTTTTTTTCAGAATCAAGATCGGACTTTGATGGGTGAGTTTCTAGGTGTATTTCGACCCGCTGAATCCGAAAATCCAACCTTTGATGGCCAAAAATATGCTTGGAGAAAAGTTATTTTGAATGGTACGAAAAAGAGATGATCGAAAATATCTGTCTCCAGAATCGAAATCGAACTTTGAAGGGTGGGTTTATAGGTGTATTTTGACCCGCTGGATCCCAAAATCCAACCTTTGTTACACGAAAATACACCTGGAAAGAAGTTATTTCGCATTGTACGAAAAAGAGATGATCGAAAATATTTTTTTTCAGAATCAAAATCGGACTTCAATGGGTGAGTTTCTAGGTGTATTTCGACCCCCTGAATCCGAAAATTTAACCTCTGATGACCAAAAATATGCTTGGAAAAAAGTTATTTCGCATGGTACGAAAAAGAGATGATCGAAAATATTTTTTTTCAGAATCAAGATCGGACTTTGATGGGTGAGTTTCTAGGTGTATTTCGACCCGCTGAATCCGAAAATCCAAACTTTGATGAGCAAAAATATGCTCGGATAAAAGTTATTTCGCATGGTACGGAAAAGAGATGATCGAAAATATCTGTCTCCAGAATCGGAATCGAACTTTGATGGGTGGGTTTATAGGTGTATTTTGACCCGCTGAATCCAAAAATCAAACCCTTGTTAAACAAAAATACACCTGGAAAGAAGTTATTCCGCATGGTACGAAAAAGAGATGATCGAAAATATTTTTTTTCAGAATCGAGATCGGACTTTAATGGGTGAGTTTCTAGGGGTATTTCGACCCGCTGAATCCGAAAATCCGAACTTTGATGAGCAAAAATATGCTTGGAAAGAAGTTATTTCGCATGGTACGAAAAAGAGATGATCGAAAATATCTGTCTCCAGAATCGGAATCGAACTTTGATGGGTGGGTGTATAGGTGTATCTTGACCCGCTGAATCCAAAAATCCAACCTTTGTTACACGAAAATACACCTGGAAAGAAGTTATTTCGCATGGTACGAAAAAGAGATGATCGAAAATATTTTTTTTCAGAATCAAAATCGGACTTTAATGGGTGAGTTTCTAGGTGTATTTCGACCCCCTGAATCCGAAAATCCAACCTCTGATGACCAAAAATATGCTTGGAAAAAAGTTATTTCGCATGGTACGAAAAAGAGACGATCGAAAATATTTTTTTTCAGAATCAAGATCGGACTTTGATGGGTGGGTTTATAGGTGTATTTTGACCCGCTGAATCCAAAAATCCAACCTTTGTTACGCGAAAATATACCTGGAAAGAAGTTATTTCGCATGGTACGAACAAGAGATGATCGAAAATATTTTTTTTCATAATCGAGATCGGACTTTAATGGGTGAGTTTCTAGGGGTATTTCGACCCGCTGAATCCAAAAATCCGACCTCGTATGACCAAAAATATGCTTGGAAAAAAATTATTTCGCATGGTACGAAAAAGAGATGATCGAAAATATTTTTTTTCAGAATCAAGATCAGACTTTGATGGGTGAGTTTCTAGGTGTATTTCGACCCGCTGAATCCGAAAATCCGAACTTTGTTACACGAAAATACACCTGGAAAGAAGTTATTTCGCATGGTACGAAAAACAGATGATCGAAAATATTTTTTTTCAGAATCAAGATCGGACTTTGATGGGTGGGTTTATAGGTGTATTTTGACCCGCTGAATCCAAAAATCCAACCTTTGTTACGCGAAAATACACCTGGAAAGAAGTTATTTCGCATGGTACGAACAAGAGATGATCGAAAATATTTTTTTTCATAATCGAGATCGGACTTTAATGGGTGAGTTTCTAGGGGTATTTCGACCCGCTGAATCCAAAAATCCGACCTCGTATGACCAAAAATATGCTTGGAAAAAAATTATTTCGCATGGTACGAAAAAGAGATGATCGAAAATATTTTTTTTCAGAATCAAGATCGGACTTTGATGGGTGAGTTTCTAGGTGTATTTCGACCCGCTGAATTCGAAAATCCAACCTTTGATGGCCAAAAATATGCTTGGAAAATAGTTATTTCGAATGGTACGAAAAAGAGATGATCGAAAATATCTGTCTCCAGAATCGAAATCGAACTTTGAAGGGTGGGTTTATAGGTGTATTTTGACCCGCTGAATCCCAAAATCCAACCTTTGTTACACGAAAATACACCTGGAAAGAAGTTATTTCGCATGGTACGAAAAAGAGATGATCGAAAATATTTTTTTTCAGAATCAAAATCGGACTTCAATGGGTGAGTTTCTAGGGGTATTTCGACCCGCTGAATCCGAAAATCCGAACTTTGATGAGCAAAAATATGCTTGGAAAAAAGTTATTTCGCATGGTACGAAAAAGAGATGATCGAAAATATCTGTCTCCAGAATCGGAATCGAACTTTGATGGGTGGGTTTATAGGTGTATTTTGACCCGCTGAATCCAGAAATCAAACCCTTGTTAAACAAAAATACACCTGGAAAGAAGTTATTCCGCATGGTACGAAAAAGAGATGATCGAAAATATTTTTTTTCAGAATCGAGATCGGACTTTAATGGGTGAGTTTCTAGGGGTATTTCGACCCGCTGAATCCGAAAATCCGAACTTTGATGAGCAAAAATATGCTTGGAAAGAAGTTATTTCGCATGGTACGAAAAAGAGATGATCGAAAATATCTGTCTCCAGAATCGGAATCGAACTTTGATGGGTGGGTGTATAGGTGTATCTTGACCCGCTGAATCCAAAAATCCAACCTTTGTTACACGAAAATACACCTGGAAAGAAGTTATTTCGCATGGTACGAAAAACAGATGATCGAAAATATTTTTTTTCAGAATCAAAATCGGACTTTAATGTGTGAGTTTCTAGGTGTATTTCGACCCCCTGAATCCGAAAATCCAACCTCTGATGACCAAAAATATGCTTGGAAAAAAGTTATTTCGCATGGTACGAAAAAGAGATGATCGAAAATATTTTTTTTCAGAATCAAGATCGGACTTTGATGGGTGGGTTTATAGGTGTATTTTGACCCGCTGAATCCAAAAATCCAACCTTTGTTACGCGAAAATACACCTGGAAAGAAGTTATTTCGCATGGTACGAACAAGAGATGATCGAAAATATTTTTTTTCATAATCGAGATCGGACTTTAATAGGTGAGTTTCTAGGGGTATTTCGACCCGCTGAATCCAAAAATCCGACCTCGTATGACCAAAAATATGCTTGGAAAAAAATTATTTCGCATGGTACGAAAAAGAGATGATCGAAAATATTTTTTTTCAGAATCAAGATCAGACTTTGATGGGTGAGTTTCTAGGTGTATTTCGACCCGCTGAATCCGAAAATTCAACCTTTGTTACACGAAAATACACCTGGAAAGAAGTTATTTCGCATGGTACGAAAAACAGATGATCGAAAATATTTTTTTTCAGAATCAAGATCGGACTTTGATGGGTGGGTTTATAGGTGTATTTTGACCCGCTGAATCCAAAAATCCAACGTTTGTTACGCGAAAATACACCTGGAAAGAAGTTATTTCGCATGGTACGAACAAGAGATGATCGAAAATATTTTTTTTCATAATCGAGATCGGACTTTAATGGGTGAGTTTCTAGGGGTATTTCGACCCGCTGAATCCAAAAATCCGACTTCGTATGACCAAAAATATGCTTGGAAAAAAATTATTTCGCATGGTACGAAAAAGAGATGATCGAAAATATTTTTTTTCAGAATCAAGATCGGACTTTGATGGGTGAGTTTCTAGGTGTATTTCGACCCGCTGAATCCGAAAATCCAACCTTTGATGGCCAAAAATATGCTTGGAAAAAAGTTATTTCGAATGGTACGAAAAAGAGATGATCGAAAATATCTGTCTCCAGAATCGAAATCGAACTTTGAAGGGTGGGTTTATAGGTGTATTTTGACCCGCTGAATCCCAAAATCCAACCTTTGTTACACGAAAATACACCTGGAAAGAAGTTATTTCGCATGGTACGAAAAAGAGATGATCGAAAATATTTTTTTTCAGAATCAAGATCAGACTTTGATGGGTGAGTTTCTAGGTGTATTTCGACCCGCTGAATCCGAAAATCCGAACTTTGTTACACGAAAATACACCTGGAAAGAAGTTATTTCGCATGGTACGAAAAACAGATGATCGAAAATATTTTTTTTCAGAATCAAGATCGGACTTTGATGGGTGGGTTTATAGGTGTATTTTGACCCGCTGAATCCAAAAATCCAACCTTTGTTACGCGAAAATACACCTGGAAAGAAGTTATTTCGCATGGTACGAACAAGAGATGATCGAAAATATTTTTTTTCATAATCGAGATCGGACTTTAATGGGTGAGTTTCTAGGGGTATTTCGACCCGCTGAATCCAAAAATCCGACCTCGTATGACCAAAAATATGCTTGGAAAAAAATTATTTCGCATGGTACGAAAAAGAGATGATCGAAAATATTTTTTTTCAGAATCAAGATCGGACTTTGATGGGTGAGTTTCTAGGTGTATTTCGACCCGCTGAATTCGAAAATCCAACCTTTGATGGCCAAAAATATGCTTGGAAAATAGTTATTTCGAATGGTACGAAAAAGAGATGATCGAAAATATCTGTCTCCAGAATCGAAATCGAACTTTGAAGGGTGGGTTTATAGGTGTATTTTGACCCGCTGAATCCCAAAATCCAACCTTTGTTACACGAAAATACACCTGGAAAGAAGTTATTTCGCATGGTACGAAAAAGAGATGATCGAAAATATTTTTTTTCAGAATCAAAATCGGACTTCAATGGGTGAGTTTCTAGGGGTATTTCGACCCGCTGAATCCGAAAATCCGAACTTTGATGAGCAAAAATATGCTTGGAAAAAAGTTATTTCGCATGGTACGAAAAAGAGATGATCGAAAATATCTGTCTCCAGAATCGGAATCGAACTTTGATGGGTGGGTTTATAGGTGTATTTTGACCCGCTGAATCCAGAAATCAAACCCTTGTTAAACAAAAATACACCTGGAAAGAAGTTATTCCGCATGGTACGAAAAAGAGATGATCGAAAATATTTTTTTTCAGAATCGAGATCGGACTTTAATGGGTGAGTTTCTAGGGGTATTTCGACCCGCTGAATCCGAAAATCCGAACTTTGATGAGCAAAAATATGCTTGGAAAGAAGTTATTTCGCATGGTACGAAAAAGAGATGATCGAAAATATCTGTCTCCAGAATCGGAATCGAACTTTGATGGGTGGGTGTATAGGTGTATCTTGACCCGCTGAATCCAAAAATCCAACCTTTGTTACACGAAAATACACCTGGAAAGAAGTTATTTCGCATGGTACGAAAAACAGATGATCGAAAATACTTTTTTTCAGAATCAAAATCGGACTTTAATGTGTGAGTTTCTAGGTGTATTTCGACCCCCTGAATCCGAAAATCCAACCTCTGATGACCAAAAATATGCTTGGAAAAAAGTTATTTCGCATGGTACGAAAAAGAGATGATCGAAAATATTTTTTTTCAGAATCAAGATCGGACTTTGATGGGTGGGTTTATAGGTGTATTTTGACCCGCTGAATCCAAAAATCCAACCTTTGTTACGCGAAAATACACCTGGAAAGAAGTTATTTCGCATGGTACGAACAAGAGATGATCGAAAATATTTTTTTTCATAATCGAGATCGGACTTTAATAGGTGAGTTTCTAGGGGTATTTCGACCCGCTGAATCCAAAAATCCGACCTCGTATGACCAAAAATATGCTTGGAAAAAAATTATTTCGCATGGTACGAAAAAGAGATGATCGAAAATATTTTTTTTCAGAATCAAGATCAGACTTTGATGGGTGAGTTTCTAGGTGTATTTCGACCCGCTGAATCCGAAAATTCAACCTTTGTTACACGAAAATACACCTGGAAAGAAGTTATTTCGCATGGTACGAAAAACAGATGATCGAAAATATTTTTTTTCAGAATCAAGATCGGACTTTGATGGGTGGGTTTATAGGTGTATTTTGACCCGCTGAATCCAAAAATCCAACCTTTGTTACGCGAAAATACACCTGGAAAGAAGTTATTTCGCATGGTACGAACAAGAGATGATCGAAAATATTTTTTTTCATAATCGAGATCGGACTTTAATGGGTGAGTTTCTAGGGGTATTTCGACCCGCTGAATCCAAAAATCCGACTTCGTATGACCAAAAATATGCTTGGAAAAAAATTATTTCGCATGGTACGAAAAAGAGATGATCGAAAATATTTTTTTTCAGAATCAAGATCGGACTTTGATGGGTGAGTTTCTAGGTGTATTTCGACCCGCTGAATCCGAAAATCCAACCTTTGATGGCCAAAAATATGCTTGGAAAAAAGTTATTTCGAATGGTACGAAAAAGAGATGATCGAAAATATCTGTCTCCAGAATCGAAATCGAACTTTGAAGGGTGGGTTTATAGGTGTATTTTGACCCGCTGAATCCCAAAATCCAACCTTTGTTACACGAAAATACACCTGGAAAGAAGTTATTTCGCATGGTACGAAAAAGAGATGATCGAAAATATTTTTTTTCAGAATCAAAATCGGACTTCAATGGGTGAGTTTCTAGGGGTATTTCGACCCGCTGAATCCGAAAATCCGAACTTTGATGAGCAAAAATATGCTTGGAAAAAAGTTATTTCGCATGGTACGAAAAAGAGATGATCGAAAATATCTGTCTCCAGAATCGGAATCGAACTTTGATGGGTGGGTTTATAGGTGTATTTTGACCCGCTGAATCCAAAAATCAAACCCTTGTTAAACAAAAATACACCTGGAAAGAAGTTATTTCGCATGGTACGAACAAGAGATGATCGAAAATATTTTTTTTCATAATCGAGATCGGACTTTAATGGGTGAGTTTCTAGGGGTATTTCGACCCGCTGAATTCAAAAATCCGACCTCGTATGACAAAAATATGCTTGGAAAAAAATTATTTCGCATGGTACGAAAAAGAGATGATCGAAAATATTTTTTTTCAGAATCAAGATCAGACTTTCATGGGTGAGTTTCTAGGTGTATTTCGACCCGCTGAATCCGAAAATCCAACCTGTGTTGCACGAAAATACACCTGGAAAGAAGTTATTTCGCATGGTACGAAAAACAGATGATCGAAAATATTTTTTTTCAGAATCAAGATCGGACTTTGATGGGTGGGTTTATAGGTGTATTTTGACCCGCTGAATCCAAAAATCCAACCTTTGTTACGCGAAAATACACCTGGAAAGAAGTTATTTCGCATGGTACGAAAAACAGATGATCGAAAATATTTTTTTTCAGAATCAAAATCGGACTTTAATTGGTGAGTTTCTAGGTGTATTCCGACCCTCTGAATCCGAAAATCCAACCTCTGATGACCAAAAATATGCATGGAAAAAAGTTATTTCGCATGGTACGAAAAAGAGATGATCGAAAATATTTTTTTTCAGAATCAAGATCGGACTTTGATGGGTGGGTTTATAGGTGTATTTTGACCCGCTGAATCCAAAAATCCAACCTTTGTTACGCGAAAATACACCTGGAACGAAGTTATTTCGCATGGTACGAACAAGAGATGATCGAAAATATTTTTTTTCATAATCGAGATCGGACTTTAATGGGTGAGTTTCTAGGGGTATTTCGACCCGCTGAATCCAAAAATCCGACCTCGTATGACCAAAAATATGCTTGGAAAAAAATTATTTCGCATGGTACGAAAAAGAGATGATCGAAAATATTTTTTTTCAGAATCAAGATCGGACTTTGATGGGTGAGTTTCTAGGTGTATTTCGACCCGCTGAATCCGAAAATCCAACCTTTGATGGCCAAAAATATGCTTGGAAAAAAGTTATTTCGAATGGTACGAAAAAGAGATGATCGAAGATATCTGTCTCCAGAATCGAAATCGAACTTTGAAGGGTGGGTTTATAGGTGTATTTTGACCCGCTGAATCCCAAAATCCAACCTTTGTTACACGAAAATACACCTGGAAAGAAGTTATTTCGCATGGTACGAAAAAGAGATGATCGAAAATATTTTTTTTCAGAATCAAAATCGGACTTCAATGGGTGAGTTTCTAGGGGTATTTCGACCCGCTGAATCCGAAAATCCGAACTTTGATGAGCAAAAATATGCTTGGAAAAAAGTTATTTCGCATGGTACGAAAAAGAGATGATCGAAAATATCTGTCTCCAGAATCGGAATCGAACTTTGATGGGTGGGTTTATAGGTGTATTTTGACCCGCTGAATCCAAAAATCAAACCCTTGTTAAACAAAAATACACCTGGAAAGAAGTTATTCCGCATGGTACGAAAAAGAGATGATCGAAAATATTTTTTTTCAGAATCGAGATCGGACTTTAATGGGTGAGTTTCTAGGGGTATTTCGACCCGCTGAATCCGAAAATCCGAACTTTGATGAGCAAAAATATGCTTGGAAAGAAGTTATTTCGCATGGTACGAAAAAGAGATGATCGAAAATATCTGTCTCCAGAATCGGAATCGAACTTTGATGGGTGGGTGTATAGGTGTATCTTGACACGCTGAATCCAAAAAACCAACCTTTGTTACACGAGAATACACCTGGAAAGAAGTTATTTCGCATGGTACGAAAAACAGATGATCGAAAATATTTTTTTTCAGAATCAAAATCGGACTTTAATGGGTGAGTTTCTAGGTGTATTTCGACCCCCTGAATCCGAAAATCCAACCTCTGATGACCAAAAATATGCTTGGAAAAAAGTTATTTCGCATGGTACGAAAAAGAGATGATCGAAAATATTTTTTTTCAGAATCAAGATCGGACTTTGATGGGTGGGTTTATAGGTGTATTTTGACCCGCTGAATCCAAAAATCCAACCTTTGTTACGCGAAAATATACCTGGAAACAAGTTATTTCGCATGGTACAAACAAGAGATGATCGAAAATATTTTTTTTCATAATCGAGATCGGACTTTAATGGGTGAGTTTCTAGGGGTATTTCGACCCGCTGAATCCAAAAATCCGACCTCGTATGACCAAAAATATGCTTGGAAAAAAATTATTTCGCATGGTACGAAAAAGAGATGATCGAAAATATTTTTTTTCAGAATCAAGATCAGACTTTGATGGGTGAGTTTCTAGGTGTATTTCGACCCGCTGAATCCGAAAATCCAACCTTTGTTACACGAAAATACACCTGGAAAGAAGTTATTTCGCATGGTACGAAAAACAGATGATCGAAAATATTTTTTTTCAGAATCAAGATCGGACTTTGATGGGTGGGTTTATAGGTGTATTTTGACCCGCTGAATCCAAAAATCCAACCTTTGTTACGCGAAAATACACCTGGAAAGAAGTTATTTCGCATGGTACGAACAAGAGATGATCGAAAATATTTTTTTTCATAATCGAGATCGGACTTTAATGGGTGAGTTTCTAGGGGTATTTCGACCCGCTGAATCCAAAAATCCGACCTCGTATGACCAAAAATATGCTTGGAAAAAAATTATTTCGCATGGTACGAAAAAGAGATGATCGAAAATATTTTTTTTCAGAATCAAGATCGGACTTTGATGGGTGAGTTTCTAGGTGTATTTCGACCCGCTGAATTCGAAAATCCAACCTTTGATGGCCAAAAATATGCTTGGAAAAAAGTTATTTCGAATGGTACGAAAAAGAGATGATCGAAAATATCTGTCTCCAGAATCGAAATCGAACTTTGAAGGGTGGGTTTATAGGTGTATTTTGACCCGCTGAATCCCAAAATCCAACCTTTGTTACACGAAAATACACCTGGAAAGAAGTTATTTCGCATGGTACGAAAAAGAGATGATCGAAAATATTTTTTTTCAGAATCAAAATCGGACATCAATGGGTGAGTTTCTAGGGGTATTTCGACCCGCTGAATCCGAAAATCCGAACTTTGATGAGCAAAAATATGCTTGGAAAA
This sequence comes from Phymatocera aterrima, assembly GCA_963170745.1. Classification (NCBI taxonomy): domain Eukaryota; kingdom Metazoa; phylum Arthropoda; class Insecta; order Hymenoptera; family Tenthredinidae; genus Phymatocera; species Phymatocera aterrima. The sequence goes on along the minus strand of CAUJGY010000021.1, from coordinate 78,004 downwards.
AAGTTATTTCGCATGGTACGAAAAAGAGATGATCGAAAATATCTGTCTCCAGAATCGGAATCGAACTTTGATGGGTGGGTTTATAGGTGTATTTTGACCCGCTGAATCCAAAAATCAAACCCTTGTTAAACAAAAATACACCTGGAAAGAAGTTATTCCGCATGGTACGAAAAAGAGATGATCGAAAATATTTTTTTTCAGAATCGAGATCGGACTTTAATGGGTGAGTTTCTAGGGGTATTTCGACCCGCTGAATCCGAAAATCCGAACTTTGATGAGCAAAAATATGCTTGGAAAGAAGTTATTTCGCATGGTACGAAAAAGAGATGATCGAAAATATCTGTCTCCAGAATCGGAATCGAACTTTGATGGGTGGGTGTATAGGTGTATCTTGACCCGCTGAATCCAAAAATCCAACCTTTGTTACACGAAAATACACCTGGAAAGAAGTTATTTCGCATGGTACGAAAAACAGATGATCGAAAATATTTTTTTTCAGAATCAAAATCGGACTTTAATGGGTGAGTTTCTAGGTGTATTTCGACCCCCTGAATCCGAAAATCCAACCTCTGATGACCAAAAATATGCTTGGAAAAAAGTTATTTCGCATGGTACGAAAAAGAGATGATCGAAAATATTTTTTTTCAGAATCAAGATCGGACTTTGATGGGTGGGTTTATAGGTGTATTTTGACCCGCTGAATCCAAAAATCCAACCTTTGTTACGCGAAAATACACCTGGAAAGAAGTTATTTCGCATGGTACGAACAAGAGATGATCGAAAATATTTTTTTTCATAATCGAGATCGGACTTTAATAGGTGAGTTTCTAGGGGTATTTCGACCCGCTGAATCCAAAAATCCGACCTCGTATGACCAGAAATATGCTTGGAAAAAAATTATTTCGCATGGTACGAAAAAGAGATGATGGAAAATATTTTTTTTCAGAATCAAGATCAGACTTTGATGGGTGAGTTTCTAGGTGTATTTTGACCCGCTGAATCCGAAAATCCAACCTTTGTTACACGAAAATACACCTGGAAAGAAGTTATTTCGCATGGTACGAAAAACAGATGATCGAAAATATTTTTTTTCAGAATCAAGATCGGACTTTGATGGGTGGGTTTATAGGTGTATTTTGACCCGCTGAATCCAAAAATCCAACCTTTGTTACGCGAAAATACACCTGGAAAGAAGTTATTTCGCATGGTACGAACAAGAGATGATCGAAAATATTTTTTTTCATAATCGAGATCGGACTTCAATGGGTGAGTTTCTAGGGGTATTTCGACCCGCTGAATCCAAAAATCCGACTTCGTATGACCAAAAATATGCTTGGAAAAAAATTATTTCGCATGGTACGAAAAAGAGATGATCGAAAATATTTTTTTTCAGAATCAAGATCGGACTTTGATGGGTGAGTTTCTAGGTGTATTTCGACCCGCTGAATCCGAAAATCCAACCTTTGATGGCCAAAAATATGCTTGGAAAAAAGTTATTTCGAATGGTACGAAAAAGAGATGATCGAAAATATCTGTCTCCAGAATCGAAATCGAACTTTGAAGGGTGGGTTTATAGGTGTATTTTGACCCGCTGAATCCCAAAATCCAACCTTTGTTACACGAAAATACACCTGGAAAGAAGTTATTTCGCATGGTACGAAAAAGAGATGATCGAAAATATTTTTTTTCAGAATCAAAATCGGACTTCAATGGGTGAGTTTCTAGGGGTATTTCGACCCGCTGAATCCGAAAATCCGAACTTTGATGAGCAAAAATATGCTTGGAAAGAAGTTATTTCGCATGGTACGAAAAAGAGATGATCGAAAATATCTGTCTCCAGAATCGGAATCGAACTTTGATGGGTGGGTGTATAGGTGTATCTTGACCCGCTGAATCCAAAAATCCAACCTTTGTTACACGAAAATACACCTGGAAAGAAGTTATTTCGCATGGTACGAAAAACAGATGATCGAAAATATTTTTTTTCAGAATCAAAATCGGACTTTAATGGGTGAGTGTCTAGGTGTATTTCGACCCCCTGAATCCGGAAATCCAACCTCTGATGACCAAAAATATGCTTGGAAAAAAGTTATTTCGCATGGTACGGAAAAGAGATGATCGAAAATATTTTTTTTCAGAATCAAGATCGGACTTTGATGGGTGGGTTTATAGGTGTATTTTGACCCGCTGAATCCAAAAATCCAACCTTTGTTACGCGAAAATACACCTGGAAAGAAGTTATTTCGCATGGTACGAACAAGAGATGATCGAAAATATTTTTTTTCATAATCGAGATCGGACTTTAATAGGTGAGTTTCTAGGGGTATTTCGACCCGCTGAATCCAAAAATCCGACCTCGTATGACCAAAAATATGCTTGGAAAAAAATTTTTTCGCATGGTACGAAAAAGAGATGATCGAAAATATTTTTTTTCAGAATCAAGATCAGACTTTGATGGGTGAGTTTCTAGGTGTATTTCGACCCGCTGAATCCGAAAATCCAACCTTTGTTACACGAAAATACACCTGGAAAGAAGTTATTTCGCATGGTACGAAAAACAGATGATCGAAAATATTTTTTTTCAGAATCAAGATCGGACTTTGATGGGTGGGTTTATAGGTGTATTTTGACCCGCTGAATCCAAAAATCCAACCTTTGTTACGCGAAAATACACCTGGAAAGAAGTTATTTCGCATGGTACGAACAAGAGATGATCGAAAATATTTTTTTTCATAATCGAGATCGGACTTTAATGGGTGAGTTACTAGGGGTATTTCGACCCGCTGAATCCAAAAATCCGACTTCGTATGACCAAAAATATGCTTGGAAAAAAATTATTTCGCATGGTACGAAAAAGAGATGATCGAAAATATTTTTTTTCAGAATCAAGATCGGACTTTGATGGGTGAGTTTCTAGGTGTATTTCGACCCGCTGAATCCGAAAATCCAACCTTTGATGGCCAAAAATATGCTTGGAAAAAAGTTATTTCGAATGGTACGAAAAAGAGATGATCGAAAATATCTGTCTCCAGAATCGAAATCGAACTTCGAAGGGTGGGTTTATAGGTGTATTTTGACCCGCTGAATCCCAAAATCCAACCTTTGTTACACGAAAATACACCTGGAAAGAAGTTATTTCGCATGGTACGAAAAAGAGATGATCGAAAATATTTTTTTTCAGAATCAAAATCGGACTTCAATGGGTGAGTTTCTAGGTGTATTTCGACCCCCTGAATCCGAAAATTTAACCTCTGATGACCAAAAATATGCTTGGAAAAAAGTTATTTCGCATGGTACGAAAAAGAGATGATCGAAAATATTTTTTTTCAGAATCAAGATCGGACTTTGATGGGTGAGTTTCTAGGTGTATTTCGACCCGCTGAATCCGAAAATCCAAACTTTGATGAGCAAAAATATGCTCGGATAAAAGTTATTTCGCATGGTACGAAAAAGAGATGATCGAAAATATCTGTCTCCAGAATCGGAATCGAACTTTGATGGGTGGGTTTATAGGTGTATTTTGACCCGCTGAATCCAAAAATCGAACCTTTGTTGAACAAAAATACACCTGGAAAGAAGTTATTCCGCATGGTACGAAAAAGAGATGATCGAAAATATTTTTTTTCAGAATCGAGATCGGACTTTAATGGGTGAGTTTCTAGGGGTATTTCGACCCGCTGAATCCGAAAATCCGTACTTCGATGAGCAAAAATATGCTTGGAAAAAAGTTATTTCGCATGGTATGAAAAAGAGATGATCGAAAATATCTGTCTCCAGAATCGGAATCGAACTTTGATGGGTGGGTGTATAGGTGTATCTTGACCCGCTGAATCCAAAAATCGAACCTTTGTTACACGAAAATACACCTGGAAAGAAGTTATTTCACATGGTACGAAAAACAGATGATCGAAAATATTTTTTTTCAGAATCAAAATCGGACTTTAATTGGTGAGTTTCTAGGTGTATTCCGACCCCCTGAATCCGAAAATCCAACCTCTGATGACCAAAAATATGCTTGGAAAAAAGTTATTTCGCATGGTACGAAAAAGAGATGATCGAAAATATTTTTTTTCAGAATCAAGATCGGACTTTGATGGGTGGGTTTATAGGTGTATTTTGACCCGCTGAATCCAAAATTCCAACCTTTGTTACGCGAAAATACACCTGGAAAGAAGTTATTTCGCATGGTACGAACAAGAGATGATCGAAAATATTTTTTTTCATAATCGAGATCGGACTTTAATGGGTGAGTTTCTAGGGGTATTTCGACCCGCTGAATCCAAAAATCCGACCTCGTATGACGAAAAATATGCTTGGAAACAAATTATTTCCCATGGTACGAAAAAGAGATGATCGAAAACATTTTTTTTCAGAATCAAGATCGGACTTTGATGGGTGAGTTTCTAGGTGTATTTCGACCCGCTGAATCCGAAAATCCAACCTTTGATGGCCAAAAATATGCTTGGAGGAAAGTTATTTTGAATGGTACGAAAAAGAGATGATCGAAAATATCTGTCTCCAGAATCGAAATCGAACTTTGAAGGGTGGGTTTATAGGTGTATTTTGACCCGCTGGATCCCAAAATCCAACCTTTGTTACACGAAAATACACCTGGAAAGAAGTTATTTCGCATGGTACGAAAAAGAGATGATCGAAAATATTTTTTTTCAGAATCAAAATCGGACTTCAATGGGTGAGTTTCTAGGAGTATTTCGACCCCCTGAATTCGAAAATTTAACCTCTGATGACCAAAAATATGCTTGGAAAAAAGTTATTTCGCATGGTACGAAAAAGAGATGATCGAAAATATTTTTTTTCAGAATCAAGATCGGACTTTGATGGGTGAGTTTCTAGGTGTATTTCGACCCGCTGAATCCGAAAATCCAAACTTTGATGAGCAAAAATATGCTCGGATAAAAGTTATTTCGCATGGTACGAAAAAGAGATGATCGAAAATATCTGTCTCCAGAATCGGAATCGAACTTTGATGGGTGGGTTTATAGGTGTATTTTGACCCGCTGAATCCAAAAATCAAACCTTTGTTGAACAAAAATACACCTGGAAAGAAGTTATTCCGCATGGTACGAAAAAGAGATGATCGAAAATATTTTTTTTCAGAATCGAGATCGGACTTTAATCGGTGAGTTTCTAGGGGTATTTTGACCCGCTGAATCCGAAAATCCGAACTTTGATGAGCAAAAATATGCTTGGAAAAAAGTTATTTCGCATGGTACGAAAAAGAGATGATCGAAAATATCTGTCTCCAGAATCGGAATCGAACTTTGATGGGTGGGTGTATAGGTGTATCTTGACCCGCTGAATCCAAAAATCCAACCTTTGTTACACGAAAATACACCTGGAAAGAAGTTATTTCGCATGGTACGAAAAACAGATGATCGAAAATATTTTTTTTCAGAATCAAAATCGGACTTCAATGGGTGAGTTTCTAGGTGTATTTCGACCCCCTGAATCCGAAAATCCAACCTCTGATGACCAAAAATATGCTTGGAAAAAAGTTATTTCGCATGAAACGAAAAAGAGATGATCGAAAATATTTTTTTTCAGAATCAAGATCGGACTTTGATGGGTGGGTTTATAGGTGTATTTTGACCCGCTGAATCCAAAAATCCAACCTTTGTTACGCGAAAATACACCTGGAAAGAAGTTATTTCGCATGGTACGAACAAGAGATGATCGAAAATATTTTTTTTCATAATCGAGATCGGACTTTAATGGGTGAGTTTCTAGGGGTATTTCGACCCGCTGAATCCAAAAATCCGACCTCGTATGACAAAAATATGCTTGGAAAAAAATTATTTCGCATGGTACGAAAAAGAGATGATCGAAAATATTTTTTTTCAGAATCAAGATCAGACTTTAATGGGTGAGTTTCTAGGTGTATTTCGACCCGCTGAATCCGAAAATCCAACCTGTGTTGCACGAAAATACACCTGGAAAGAAGTTATTTCGCATGGTACGAAAAACAGATGATCGAAAATATTTTTTTTCAGAATCAAGATCGGACTTTGATGGGTGGGTTTATAGGTGTATTTTGACCCGCTGAATCCAAAAATCCAACCTTTGTTACGCGAAAATACACCTGGAAAGAAGTTATTTCGCATGGTACGAAAAACAGATGATCGAAAATATTTTTTTTCAGAATCAAAATCGGACTTTAATTGGTGAGTTTCTAGGTGTATTTCGACCCCCTGAATCCGAAAATCCAACCTCTGATGACCAAAAATATGCTTGGAAAAAAGTTATTTCGCATGGTACGAAAAAGAGATGATCGAAAATATTTTTTTTCAGAATCAAGATCGGACTTTGATGGGTGGGTTTATAGGTGTATTTTGACCCGCTGAATCCAAAAATCCAACCTTTGTTACGCGAAAATACACCTGGAAAGAAGTTATTTCGCATGGTACGAACAAGAGATGATCGAAAATATTTTTTTTCATAATCGAGATCGGACTTTAATGGGTGAGTTTCTAGGGGTATTTCGACCCGCTGAATCCAAAAATCCGACCTCGTATGACCAAAAATATGCTTGGAAAAAAATTATTTCGCATGGTACGAAAAAGAGATGATCGAAAATATTTTTTTTCAGAATCAAGATCGGACTTTGATGGGTGAGTTTCTAGGTGTATTTCGACCCGCTGAATCCGAAAATCCAACCTTTGATGGCCAAAAATATGCTTGGAAAAAAGTTATTTCGAATGGTACGAAAAAGAGATGATCGAAAATATCTGTCTCCAGAATCGAAATCGAACTTTGAAGGGTGGGTTTATAGGTGTATTTTGACCCGCTGAATCCCGAAATCCAACCTTTGTTACACGAAAATACACCTGGAAAGAAGTTATTTCGCATGGTACGAAAAAGAGATGATCGAAAATATTTTTTTTCAGAATCAAGATCGGACTTTAATGGGTGAGTTTCTACGTGTATTTCGACCCGCTGAATCCGAAAATCCAAACTTTGATGAGCAAAAATATGCTTCGAAAAAAGTTATTTCGCATGGTACGAAAAAGAGATGATCGAAAATATCTGTCTCCAGAATCGGAATCGAACTTTGATGGGTGGGTTTATAGGTGTATTTTGACCCGCTGAATCCAAAAATCCAACCTTTGTTAGACGAAAATACACCTGGAAAGAAGTTATTTCGCATGGTACGAAAAAGAGATGATCGAAAATATTTTTTTTCAGAATCGAGATCGGACTTTAATGGGTGAGTTTCTAGGGGTATTTCGACCCGCTGAATCCGAAAATCCGTACTTCGATGAGCAAAAATATGCTTGGAAAAAAGTTATTTCGCATGGTATGAAAAAGAGATGATCGAAAATATCTGTCTCCAGAATCGGAATCGAACTTTGATGGGTGGGTGTATAGGTGTATCTTGACCCGCTGAATCCAAAAATCGAACCTTTGTTACACGAAAATACACCTGGAAAGAAGTTATTTCACATGGTACGAAAAACAGATGATCGAAAATATTTTTTTCAGAATCAAAATCGGACTTTAATTGGTGAGTTTCTAGGTGTATTCCGACCCCCTGAATCCGAAAATCCAACCTCTGATGACCAAAAATATGCTTGGAAAAAAGTTATTTTGCATGGTACGAAAAAGAGATGATCGAAAATATTTTTTTTCAGAATCAAGATCGGACTTTGATGGGTGGGTTTATAGGTGTATTTTGACCCGCTGAATCCAAAATTCCAACCTTTGTTACGCGAAAATACACCTGGAAAGAAGTTATTTCGCATGGTACGAACAAGAGATGATCGAAAATATTTTTTTTCATAATCGAGATCGGACTTTAATGGGTGAGTTTCTAGGGGTATTTCGACCCGCTGAATCCAAAAATCCGACCTTGTATGACCAAAAATATGCTTGGAAACAAATTATTTCCCATGGTACGAAAAAGAGATGATCGAAAACATTTTTTTTCAGAATCAAGATCGGACTTTGATGGGTGAGTTTCTAGGTGTATTTCGACCCGCTGAATCCGAAAATCCAACCTTTGATGGCCAAAAATATGCTTGGAGGAAAGTTATTTTGAATGGTACGAAAAAGAGATGATCGAAAATATCTGTCTCCAGAATCGAAATCGAACTTTGAAGGGTGGGTTTATAGGTGTATTTTGACCCGCTGGATCCCAAAATCCAACCTTTGTTACACGAAAATACACCTGGAAAGAAGTTATTTCGCATGGTACGAAAAAGAGATGATCGAAAATATTTTTTTTCAGAATCAAAATCGGACTTCAATGGGTGAGTTTCTAGGAGTATTTCGACCCCCTGAATTCGAAAATTTAACCTCTGATGACCAAAAATATGCTTGGAAAAAAGTTATTTCGCATGGTACGAAAAAGAGATGATCGAAATATTTTTTTTCAGAATCAAGATCGGACTTTGATGGGTGAGTTTCTAGGTGTATTTCGACCCGCTGAATCCGAAAATCCAAACTTTGATGACCAAAAATATGCTCGGATAAAAGTTATTTCGCATGGTACGAAAAAGAGATGATCGAAAATATCTGTCTCCAGAATCGGAATCGAACTTTGATGGGTGGGTTTATAGGTGTATTTTGACCCGCTGAATCCACAAATCAAACCTTTGTTGAACAAAAATACACCTGGAAAGAAGTTATTCCGCATGGTACGAAAAAGAGATGATCGAAAATATTTTTTTTCAGAATCGAGATCGGACTTTAATCGGTGAGTTTCTAGGGGTATTTTGACCCGCTGAATCCGAAAATCCGAACTTTGATGAGCAAAAAATATGCTTGGAAAAAAGTTATTTCGCATGGTACGAAAAAGAGATGATCGAAAATATCTGTCTCCAGAATCGGAATCGAACTTTGATGGGTGGGTGTATAGGTGTATCTTGACCCGCTGAATCCAAAAATCCAACCTTTGTTACACGAAAATACACCTGGAAAGAAGTTATTTCGCATGGTACGAAAAACAGATGATCGAAAATATTTTTTTTCAGAATCAAAATCGGACTTTAATGGGTGAGTTTCTAGGTGTATTTCGACCCCCTGAATCCGAAAATCCAACCTCTGATGACCAAAAATATGCTTGGAAAAAAGTTATTTCGCATGAAACGAAAAAGAGATGATCGAAAATATTTTTTTCAGAATCAAGATCGGACTTTGATGGGTGGGTTTATAGGTGTATTTTGACCCGCTGAATCCAAAAATCCAACCTTTGTTACGCGAAAATACACCTGGAAAGAAGTTATTTCGCATGGTACGAACAAGAGATGATCGAAAATATTTTTTTTCATAATCGAGATCGGACTTTAATGGGTGAGTTTCTAGGGGTATTTCGACCCGCTGAATCCAAAAATCCGACCTCGTATGACAAAAATATGCTTGGAAAAAAATTATTTCGCATGGTACGAAAAAGAGATGATCGAAAATATTTTTTTTCAGAATCAAGATCAGACTTTAATGGGTGAGTTTCTAGGTGTATTTCGACCCGCTGAATCCGAAAATCCAACCTGTGTTGCACGAAAATACACCTGGAAAGAAGTTATTTCGCATGGTACGAAAAACAGATGATCGAAAATATTTTTTTTCAGAATCAAGATCGGACTTTGATGGGTGGGTTTATAGGTGTATTTTGACCCGCTGAATCCAAAAATCCAACCTTTGTTACGCGAAAATACACCTGGAAAGAAGTTATTTCGCATGGTACGAAAAACAGATGATCGAAAATATTTTTTTTCAGAATCAAAATCGGACTTTAATTGGTGAGTTTCTAGGTGTATTTCGACCCCCTGAATCCGAAAATCCAACCTCTGATGACCAAAAATATGCTTGGAAAAAAGTTATTTCGCATGGTACGAAAAAGAGATGATCGAAAATATTTTTTTTCAGAATCAAGATCGGACTTTGATGGGTGGGTTTATAGGTGTATTTTGACCCGCTGAATCCAAAAATCCAACCTTTGTTACGCGAAAATACACCTGGAAAGAAGTTATTTCGCATGGTACGAACAAGAGATGATCGAAAATATTTTTTTTCATAATCGAGATCGGACTTTAATGGGTGAGTTTCTAGGGGTATTTCGACCCGCTGAATCCAAAAATCCGACCTCGTATGACCAAAAATATGCTTGGAAAAAAATTATTTCGCATGGTACGAAAAAGAGATGATCGAAAATATTTTTTTTCAGAATCAAGATCGGACTTTGATGGGTGAGTTTCTAGGTGTATTTCGACCCGCTGAATCCGAAAATCCAACCTTTGATGGCCAAAAATATGCTTGGAAAAAAGTTATTTCGAATGGTACGAAAAAGAGATGATCGAAAATATCTGTCTCCAGAATCGAAATCGAACTTTGAAGGGTGGGTTTATAGGTGTATTTTGACCCGCTGAATCCCGAAATCCAACCTTTGTTACACGAAAATACACCTGGAAAGAAGTTATTTCGCATGGTACGAAAAAGAGATGATCGAAAATATTTTTTTTCAGAATCAAAATCGGACTTTATTGGGTGAGTTTCTAGGTGTATTTCGACCCCCTGAATCCGAAAATCCAACCTCTGATGACCAAAAATATGCTTGGAAAAAAGTTATTTCGCATGGTACGAAAAAGAGATGATCGAAAATATCTGTCTCCAGAATCGGAATCGAACTTTGATGGGTGGGTTTATAGGTGTATTTTGACCCGCTGAATCCAAAAATCCAACCTTTGTTACACGAAAATACACCTGGAAAGAAGTTATTTCGCATGGTACGAAAAAGAGATGATCGAAAATATTTTTTTTCAGAATCGAGATCGGACTTTAATGGGTGAGTTTCGAGTTGTATTTCGACCCCCTGAATCCGAAAATCCGACCTCTGATGACCAAAAATATGCTTGGAAAAAAGTTATTTCGCATGGTACGAAAAAGAGATGATCGAAAACATTTTTTTTCAGAATCACGATCGGACTTTGATAGGTGAGTTTCTAGGTGTATTTCGACCCGCTGAATCCGAAAATCCAACCTTTGTTACACGAAAATACACCTGGAAAGAAGCTATTTCGCATGGAACGAAAAAGAGATGATCGGAAATATTTTTTTTCATAATCAAAATCGGACTTTAATGGGTGAGTTTCTAGGTGTATTTCGACCCCCTGAATCCGAAAATCCAACCTCTGATGACCAAAAATATGCTTGGAAAAAAGTTATTTCGCATGGTACGAAAAAGAGATGATCGAAAATATTTTTTTTCAGAATCAAGATCGGACTTTGATGGGTGAGTTTCTAGGTGTATTTCGACCCGCTGAATCCGAGAATCCGAACTTTGATGAGCAAAAATATGCTTGGAAAAAAGTTATTTCGCATGGTACGAAAAAGAGATGATCGAAAATATCTGTCTTCAGAATCGGAATCGAACTTTGATGGGTGGGTGTATAGGTGTATCTTGACCCGCTGAATCCAAAAATCCAACCTTTGTTACACGAAAATACACCTGGAAAGAAGTTATTTCGCATGGTACGAAAAACAGATGATCGAAAATATTTTTTTTCAGAATCAAAATCGGACTTTAATGGGTGAGTTTCTAGGTGTATTCCGACCCCCTGAATCCGAAAATCCAACCTCTGATGACCAAAAATATGCTTGGAAAAAAGTTATTTCGCATGGTACGAAAAAGAGATGATCGAAAATATTTTTTTTCAGAATCAAGATCGGACTTTGATGGGTGGGTTTATAGGTGTATTTTGACCCGCTGAATCCAAAAATCCAACCTTTGTTACGCGAAAATACACCTGGAAAGAAGTTAATTCGCATGGTACGAACAAGAGATGATCGAAAATATTTTTTTTCAGAATCGAGATCGGACTTTAATGGGTGAGTTTCAAGGGGTATTTCGACCCGCTAAATCCAAAAATCCGACCTCGTATGACCAAAAATATGCTTGGAAAAAAATTATTTCGCATGGTACGAAAAAGAGATGATCGAAAATATTTTTTTTCAGAATCAAGATCAGACTTTGATGGGTGAGTTTCTAGGTGTATTTCGACCCCCTGAATCCGAAAATCCAACCTCTGATGACCAAAAATACACCTGGAAAGAAGTTATTTCGCATGGTACGAAAAAGAGATGATCGAAAATATTTTTTTTCAGAATCAAGATCGGACTTTAATGGGTGAGTTTCTACGTGTATTTCGACCCGCTGAATCCGAAAATCCAAACTTTGATGAGCAAAAATATGCTTGGAAAGAAGTTATTTCGCATGGTACGAAAAAGAGATGATCGAAAATATCTGTCTCCAGAATCGGAATCGAACTTTGATGGGTGGGTGTATAGGTGTATCTTGACCCGCTGAATCCAAAAATCCAACCTTTGTTACACGAAAATACACCTGGAAAGAAGTTATTTCGCATGGTACGAAAAACAGATGATCGAAAATATTTTTTTTCAGAATCAAAATCGGACTTTATTGGGTGAGTTTCTAGGTGTATTTCGACCCCCTGAATCCGAAAATCCAACCTCTGATGACCAAAAATATGCTTGGAAAAAAGTTATTTCGCATGGTACGAAAAAGAGATGATCGGAAATATTTTTTTTCAGAATCAAGATCGGACTTTGATGGGTGGGTTTATAGGTGTATTTTGACCCGCTGAATCCAAAAATCCAACCTTTGTTACGCGAAAATACACCTGGAAAGAAGTTATTTCGCATGGTACGAACAAGAGATGATCGAAAATATTTTTTTTCATAATCGAGATCGGACTTTAATAGGTGAGTTTCTAGGGGTATTTCGACCCGCTGAATCCAAAAATCCGACCTCGTATGACCAAAAATATGCTTGGAAAAAAATTATTTCGCATGGTACGAAAAAGAGATGATCGAAAATATTTTTTTTCAGAATCAAGATCAGACTTTGATGGGTGAGTTTCTAGGTGTATTTCGACCCGCTGAATCCGAAAATCCAACCTTTGTTACACGAAAATACACCTGGAAAGAAGTTATTTCGCATGGTACGAAAAACAGATGATCGAAAATATTTTTTTTCAGAATCAAGATCGGACTTTGATGGGTGGGTTTATAGGTGTATTTTGACCCGCTGAATCCAAAAATCCAACCTTTGTTACGCGAAAATACACCTGGAAAGAAGTTATTTCGCATGGTACGAACAAGAGATGATCGAAAATATTTTTTTTCATAATCGAGATCGGACTTTAATGGGTGAGTTTCTAGGGGTATTTCGACCCGCTGAATCCAAAAATCCGACCTCGTATGACCAAAAATATGCTTGGAAAAAAATTATTTCGCATGGTACGAAAAAGAGATGATCGAAAATATTTTTTTTCAGAATCAAGATCGGACTTTGATGGGTGAGTTTCTATGTGTATTTCGACCCGCTGAATCCGAAAATCCAACCTTTGATGGCCAAAAATATGCTTGGAAAAAAGTTATTTCGAATGGTACGAAAAAGAGATGATCGAAAATATCTGTCTCCAGAATCGAAATCGAACTTTGAAGGGTGGGTTTATAGGTGTATTTTGACCCGCTGAATCCCAAAATCCAACCTTTGTTACACGAAAATACACCTGGAAAGAAGTTATTTCGCATGGTACGAAAAAGAGATGATCGAAAATATTTTTTTCCAGAATCAAGATCGGACTTTAATGGGTGAGTTTCTACGTGTATTTCGACCCGCTGAATCCGAAAATCCAAACTTTGATGAGCAAAAATATGCTTCGAAAAAAGTTATTTCGCATGGTACGAAAAAGAGATGATCGAAAATATCTGTCTCCAGAATCGGAATCGAACTTTGATGGGTGGGTTTATAGGTGTATTTTGACCCGCTGAATCCAAAAATCCAACCTTTGTTAGACGAAAATACACCTGGAAAGAAGTTATTTCGCATGGTACGAAAAAGAGATGATCGAAAATATTTTTTTTCAGAATCGAGATCGGACTTTAATGGGTGAGTTTCGAGTTGTATTTCGACCCCCTGAATCCGAAAATCCGACCTCTGATGACCAAAAATATGCTTGGAAAAAAGTTATTTCGCATGGTACGAAAAAGAGATGATCGAAAACATTTTTTTTCAGAATCACGATCGGACTTTGATAGGTGAGTTTCTAGGTGTATTTCGACCCGCTGAATCCGAAAATCCAACCTTTGTTACACGAAAATACACCTGGAAAGAAGCTATTTCGCATGGAACGAAAAAGAGATGATCGAAAATATTTTTTTTCATAATCAAAATCGGACTTTAATGGGTGAGTTTCTACGTGTATTTCGACCCGCTGAATCCGAAAATCCAAACTTTGATGAGCAAAAATATGCTTGGAAAAAAGTTATTTCGCATGGTACGAAAAAGAGATGATCGAAAATATCTGTCTCCAGAATCGGAATCGAACTTTGATGGGTGGGTTTATAGGTGTATTTTGACCCGCTGAATCCAAAAATCCAACCTTTGTTAGACGAAAATACACCTGGAAAGAAGTTATTTCGCATGGTACGAAAAAGAGATGATCGAAAATATTTTTTTTCAGAATCGAGATCGGACTTTAATGGGTGAGTTTCTAGTTGTATTTCGACCCCCTGAATCCGAAAATCCAACCTCTGATGACCAAAAATATGCTTGGAAAAAGTTATTTCGCATGGTACGAAAAAGAGATGATCGAAAATATTTTTTTTCAGAATCACGATCGGACTTTGATAGGTGAGTTTCTAGGTGTATTCCGACCCGCTGAATCCGAAAATCCAACCTTTGGTACACGAAAATACACCTGGAAAGAAGCTATTTCGCATGGAACGAAAAAGAGATGATCGAAAATATTTTTTTTCATAATCAAAATCGGACTTTAATGGGTGAGTTTCTAGGTGTATTTCGACCCCCTGAATCCGAAAATCCAACCTCTGATGACCAAAAATATGCTTTGAAAAAAGTTATTTCGCATGGTACGAAAAAGAGATGATCGAAAATATTTTTTTTCAGAATCAAGATCGGACTTTGATGGGTGGGTTTATAGGTGTATTTTGACCCGCTGAATCCAAAAATCCAACCTTTGTTACGCGAAAATACACCTGGAAAGAAGTTAATTCGCATGGTATGAACAAGAGATGATCGAAAATATTTTTTTTCAGAATCGAGATCGGACTTTAATGGGTGAGTTTCTAGGGGTATTTCGACCCGCTGAATCCAAAAATCCGACCTCGTATGACCAAAAATATGCTTGGAAAAAAGTTATTCCGCATGGTACGAAAAAGAGATGATCGAAAATATTTTTTTTCAGAATCGAGATCGGACTTCAATGGGTGAGTTTCTAGTTGTATTTCGACCCCCTGAATCCGAAAATCCAACCTCTGATGACCAAAAATATGCTTGGAAAAAAGTTATTTCGCATGGTACGAAAAAGAGATGATCGAAAATATTTTTTTTCAGAATCACGATCGGACTTTGATAGGTGAGTTTCTAGGTGTATTTCGACCCGCTGAATCCGGAAATCCAACCTTTGTTACACGAAAATACACCTGGAAAGAAGCTATTTCGCATGGAACGAAAAAGAGATGATCGAAAATATTTTTTTTCATAATCAAAATCGGACTTTAATGGGTGAGTTTCTAGGTGTATTTCGACCCCCTGAATCCGAAAATCCAACCTCTGATGACCAAAAATATGCTTGGAAAAAAGTTATTTCGCATGGTACGAAAAAGAGATGATCGAAAATATTTTTTTTCAGAATCAAGATCGGACTTTGATGGGTGAGTTTCTAGGTGTATTTCGACCCGCTGAATCCGAGAATCCGAACTTTGATGAGCAAAAATATGCTTGGAAAAAAGTTATTTCGCATGGTACGAAAAAGAGATGATCGAAAATATCTGTCTCCAGAATCGGAATCGAACTTTGATGGGTGGGTGTATAGGTGTATCTTGACCCGCTGAATCCAAAAATCCAACCTTTGTTACACGGAAATACACCTGGAAAGAAGTTATTTCGCATGGTACGAAAAACAGATGATCGAAAATATTTTTTTTCAGAATCAAAATCGGACTTTAATGGGTGAGTTTCTAGGTGTATTTCGACCCCCTGAATCCGAAAATCCAACCTCTGATGACCATAAATATGCTTGGAAAAAAGTTATTTCGCATGGTACGAAAAAGAGATGATCGAAAATATTTTTTTTCAGAATCAAGATCGGACTTTGATGGGTGGGTTTATAGGTGTATTTTGACCCGCTGAATCCAAAAATCCAACCTTTGTTACGCGAAAATACACCTGGAAAGAAGTTAATTCGCATGGTACGAACAAGAGATGATCGAAAATATTTTTTTTCAGAATCGAGATCGGACTTTAATGGGTGAGTTTCTAGGGGTATTTCGACCCGCTGAATCCAAAAATCCGACCTCGTATGACCAAAAATATGCTTGGAAAAAAATTATTTCGCATGGTACGAAAAAGAGATGATCGAAAATATTTTTTTTCAGAATCAAGATCAGACTTTGATGGGTGAGTTTCTAGGTGTATTTCGACCCCCTGAATCCGAAAATCCAACCTCTGATGACCAAAAATACACCTGGAAAGAAGTTATTTCGCATGGTACGAAAAAGAGATGATCGAAAATATTTTTTTTCAGAATCAAGATCGGACTTTAATGGGTGAGTTTCTACGTGTATTTCGACCCGCTGAATCCGAAAATCCAAACTTTGATGAGCAAAAATATGCTTGGAAAAAAGTTATTTCGCATGGTACGAAAAAGAGATGATCGAAAATATCTGTCTCCAGAATCGGAATCGAACTTTGATGGGTGGGTTTATAGGTGTATTTTGACCCGCTGAATCCAAAAATCCAACCTTTGTTACACGAAAATACACCTGGAAAGAAGTTATTTCGCATGGTACGAAAAACAGATGATCGAAAATATTTTTTTTCAGAATCAAAATCGGACTTTAATGGGTGAGTTTCTAGGTGTATTTCGACCCCCTGAATCCGAAAATCCAACCTCTGATGACCAAAAATATGCTTGGAAAAATGTTATTTCGCATGGTACGAAAAAGAGATGATCGAAAATATTTTTTTTCAGAATCAAGATCGGACTTTGATGGGTGGGTTTATAGGTGTATTTTGACCCGCTGAATCCAAAAATCCAACCTTTGTTACGCGAAAATACACCTGGAAAGAAGTTAATTCGCATGGTACGAACAAGAGATGATCGAAAATATTTTTTTTCAGAATCGAGATCGGACTTTAATGGGTGAGTTTCTAGGGGTATTTCGACCCGCTGAATCCAAAAATCCGACCTCGTATGACCAAAAATATGCTTGGAAAAAAATTATTTCGCATGGTACGAAAAAGAGATGATCGAAAATATTTTTTTTCAGAATCAAAATCGGACTTTAATTGGTGAGTTTCTAGGTGTATTTCGACCCCCTGAATCCGAAAATCCAACCTCTGATGACCAAAATATGCTTGGAAAAAAGTTATTTCGCATGGTACGAAAAAGAGATGATCGAAAATATTTTTTTTCAGAATCAAAATCGGACTTTGATGGGTGAGTTTCTAGGTGTATTTCGACCCGCTGAATCCGAGAATCCGAACTTTGATGAGCAAAAATATGCTTGGAAAAAAGTTATTTCGCATGGTACGAAAAAGAGATGATCGAAAATATATGTCTCCAGAATCGGAATCGAACTTTGATGGGTGGGTGTATAGGTGTATCTTGACCCGCTGAATCCAAAAATCCAACCTTTGTTACACGAAAATACACCTGGAAAGAAGTTATTTCGCATGGTACGAAAAACAGATGATCGAAAATATTTTTTTTCAGAATCAAAATCGGACTTTAATGGGTGAGTTTCTAGGTGTATTTCGACCCCCTGAATCCGAAAATCCAACCTCTGATGACCAAAAATATGCTTGGAAAAAAGTTATTTCGCATGGTACGAAAAAGAGATGATCGAAAACATTTTTTTTCAGAATCACGATCGGACTTTGATAGGTGAGTTTCTAGGTGTATTTCGACCCGCTGAATCCGAAAATCCAACCTTTGTTACACGAAAATACACCTGGAAAGAAGCTATTTCGCATGGAACGAAAAAGAGATGATCGAAAATATTTTTTTTCATAATCAAAATCGGACTTTAATGGGTGAGTTTCTAGGTGTATTTCGACCCCCTGAATCCGAAAATGCAACCTCTGATGACCAAAAATATGCTTGGAAAAAAGTTATTTCGCATGGTACGAAAAAGAGATGATCGAAAATATTTTTTTTCAGAATCAAGATCGGACTTTGATGGGTGAGTTTCTAGGTGTATTTCGACCCGCTGAATCCGAGAATCCGAACTTTGATGAGCAAAAATATGCTTGGAAAAAAGTTATTTCGCATGGTACGAAAAAGAGATGATCGAAAATATCTGTCTCCAGAATCGGAATCGAACTTTGATGGGTGGGTGTATAGGTGTATCTTGACCCGCTGAATCCAAAAATCCAACCTTTGTTACACGAAAATACACCTGGAAAGAAGTTATTTCGCATGGTACGAAAAACAGATGATCGAAAATATTTTTTTTCAGAATCAAAATCGGACTTTAATGGGTGAGTTTCTAGGTGTATTTCGACCCCCTGAATCCGAAAATCCAACCTCTGATGACCAAAAATATGCTTGGAAAAAAGTTATTTCGCATGGTACGAAAAAGAGATGATCGAAAATATTTTTTTTCAGAATCAAGATCGGACTTTGATGGGTGGGTTTATAGGTGTATTTTGACCCGCTGAATCCAAAAATCCAACCTTTGTTACGCGAAAATACACCTGGAAAGAAGTTAATTCACATGGTACGAACAAGAGATGATCGAAAATATTTTTTTTCAGAATCGAGATCGGACTTTAATGGGTGAGTTTCAAGGGGTATTTCGACCCGCTAAATCCAAAAATCCGACCTCGTATGACCAAAAATATGCTTGGAAAAAAATTATTTCGCATGGTACGAAAAAGAGATGATCGAAAATATTTTTTTTCAGAATCAAGATCAGACTTTGATGGGTGAGTTTCTAGGTGTATTTCGACCCCCTGAATCCGAAAATCCAACCTCTGATGACCAAAAATACACCTGGAAAGAAGTTATTTCGCATGGTACGAAAAAGAGATGATCGAAAATATTTTTTTTCAGAATCGAGATCGGACTTTAATGGGTGAGTTTCGAGTTGTATTTCGACCCCCTGAATCCGAAAATCCGACCTCTGATGACCAAAAATATGCTTGGAAAAAAGTTATTTCGCATGGTACGAAAAAGAGATGATCGAAAACATTTTTTTTCAGAATCACGATCGGACTTTGATAGGTGAGTTTCTAGGTGTATTTCGACCCGCTGAATCCGAAAATCCAACCTTTGTTACACGAAAATACACCTGGAAAGAAGCTATTTCGCATGGAACGAAAAAGAGATGATCGAAAATATTTTTTTTCATAATCAAAATCGGACTTTAATGGGTGAGTTTCTACGTGTATTTCGACCCGCTGAATCCGAAAATCCAAACTTTGATGAGCAAAAATATGCTTGGAAAAAAGTTATTTCGCATGGTACGAAAAAGAGATGATCGAAAATATCTGTCTCCAGAATCGGAATCGAACTTTGATGGGTGGGTTTATAGGTGTATTTTGACCCGCTGAATCCAAAAATCCAACCTTTGTTAGACGAAAATACACCTGGAAAGAAGTTATTTCGCATGGTACGAAAAAGAGATGATCGAAAATATTTTTTTTCAGAATCGAGATCGGACTTTAATGGGTGAGTTTCTAGTTGTATTTCGACCCCCTGAATCCGAAAATCCAACCTCTGATGACCAAAAATATGCTTGGAAAAAAGTTATTTCGCATGGTACGAAAAAGAGATGATCGAAAATATTTTTTTTCAGAATCACGATCGGACTTTGATAGGTGAGTTTCTAGGTGTATTCCGACCCGCTGAATCCGAAAATCCAACCTTTGGTACACGAAAATACACCTGGAAAGAAGCTATTTCGCATGGAACGAAAAAGAGATGATCGAAAATATTTTTTTTCATAATCAAAATCGGACTTTAATGGGTGAGTTTCTAGGTGTATTTCGACCCCCTGAATCCGAAAATCCAACCTCTGATGACCAAAAATATGCTTTGAAAAAAGTTATTTCGCATGGTACGAAAAAGAGATGATCGAAAATATTTTTTTTCAGAATCAAGATCGGACTTTGATGGGTGGGTTTATAGGTGTATTTTGACCCGCTGAATCCAAAAATCCAACCTTTGTTACGCGAAAATACACCTGGAAAGAAGTTAATTCGCATGGTATGAACAAGAGATGATCGAAAATATTTTTTTTCAGAATCGAGATCGGACTTTAATGGGTGAGTTTCTAGGGGTATTTCGACCCGCTGAATCCAAAAATCCGACCTCGTATGACCAAAAATATGCTTGGAAAAAAGTTATTCCGCATGGTACGAAAAAGAGATGATCGAAAATATTTTTTTTCAGAATCGAGATCGGACTTTAATGGGTGAGTTTCTAGTTGTATTTCGACCCCCTGAATCCGAAAATCCAACCTCTGATGACCAAAAATATGCTTGGAAAAAAGTTATTTCGCATGGTACGAAAAAGAGATGATCGAAAATATTTTTTTTCAGAATCACGATCGGACTTTGATAGGTGAGTTTCTAGGTGTATTTCGACCCGCTGAATCCGGAAATCCAACCTTTGTTACACGAAAATACACCTGGAAAGAAGCTATTTCGCATGGAACGAAAAAGAGATGATCGAAAATATTTTTTTTCATAATCAAAATCGGACTTTAATGGGTGAGTTTCTAGGTGTATTTCGACCCCCTGAATCCAAAAATCCAACCTCTGATGACCAAAAATATGCTTGGAAAAAAGTTATTTCGCATGGTACGAAAAAGAGATGATCGAAAATATTTTTTTTCAGAATCAAGATCGGACTTTGATGGGTGAGTTTCTAGGTGTATTTCGACCCGCTGAATCCGAGAATCCGAACTTTGATGAGCAAAAATATGCTTGGAAAAAAGTTATTTCGCATGGTACGAAAAAGAGATGATCGAAAATATCTGTCTCCAGAATCGGAATCGAACTTTGATGGGTGGGTGTATAGGTGTATCTTGACCCGCTGAATCCAAAAATCCAACCTTTGTTACACGGAAATACACCTGGAAAGAAGTTATTTCGCATGGTACGAAAAACAGATGATCGAAAATATTTTTTTTCAGAATCAAAATCGGACTTTAATGGGTGAGTTTCTAGGTGTATTTCGACCCCCTGAATCCGAAAATCCAACCTCTGATGACCATAAATATGCTTGGAAAAAAGTTATTTCGCATGGTACGAAAAAGAGATGATCGAAAATATTTTTTTTCAGAATCAAGATCGGACTTTGATGGGTGGGTTTATAGGTGTATTTTGACCCGCTGAATCCAAAAATCCAACCTTTGTTACGCGAAAATACACCTGGAAAGAAGTTAATTCGCATGGTACGAACAAGAGATGATCGAAAATATTTTTTTTCAGAATCGAGATCGGACTTTAATGGGTGAGTTTCTAGGGGTATTTCGACCCGCTGAATCCAAAAATCCGACCTCGTATGACCAAAAATATGCTTGGAAAAAAATTATTTCGCATGGTACGAAAAAGAGATGATCGAAAATATTTTTTTTCAGAATCAAGATCAGACTTTGATGGGTGAGTTTCTAGGTGTATTTCGACCCCCTGAATCCGAAAATCCAACCTCTGATGACCAAAAATACACCTGGAAAGAAGTTATTTCGCATGGTACGAAAAAGAGATGATCGAAAATATTTTTTTTCAGAATCAAGATCGGACTTTAATGGGTGAGTTTCTACGTGTATTTCGACCCGCTGAATCCGAAAATCCAAACTTTGATGAGCAAAAATATGCTTGGAAAAAAGTTATTTCGCATGGTACGAAAAAGAGATGATCGAAAATATCTGTCTCCAGAATCGGAATCGAACTTTGATGGGTGGGTTTATAGGTGTATTTTGACCCGCTGAATCCAAAAATCCAACCTTTGTTACACGAAAATACACCTGGAAAGAAGTTATTTCGCATGGTACGAAAAACAGATGATCGAAAATATTTTTTTTCAGAATCAAAATCGGACTTTAATGGGTGAGTTTCTAGGTGTATTTCGACCCCCTGAATCCGAAAATCCAACCTCTGATGACCAAAAATATGCTTGGAAAAAAGTTATTTCGCATGGTACGAAAAAGAGATGATCGAAAATATTTTTTTTCAGAATCAAGATCGGACTTTGATGGGTGGGTTTATAGGTGTATTTTGACCCGCTGAATCCAAAAATCCAACCTTTGTTACGCGAAAATACACCTGGAAAGAAGTTAATTCGCATGGTACGAACAAGAGATGATCGAAAATATTTTTTTTCAGAATCGAGATCGGACTTTAATGGGTGAGTTTCTAGGGGTATTTCGACCCGCTGAATCCAAAAATCCGACCTCGTATGACCAAAAATATGCTTGGAAAAAAATTATTTCGCATGGTACGAAAAAGAGATGATCGAAAATATTTTTTTTCAGAATCAAAATCGGACTTTAATTGGTGAGTTTCTAGGTGTATTTCGACCCCCTGAATCCGAAAATCCAACCTCTGATGACCAAAATATGCTTGGAAAAAAGTTATTTCGCATGGTACGAAAAAGAGATGATCGAAAATATTTTTTTTCAGAATCAAAATCGGACTTTGATGGGTGAGTTTCTAGGTGTATTTCGACCCGCTGAATCCGAGAATCCGAACTTTGATGAGCAAAAATATGCTTGGAAAAAAGTTATTTCGCATGGTACGAAAAAGAGATGATCGAAAATATATGTCTCCAGAATCGGAATCGAACTTTGATGGGTGGGTGTATAGGTGTATCTTGACCCGCTGAATCCAAAAATCCAACCTTTGTTACACGAAAATACACCTGGAAAGAAGTTATTTCGCATGGTACGAAAAACAGATGATCGAAAATATTTTTTTTCAGAATCAAAATCGGACTTTAATGGGTGAGTTTCTAGGTGTATTTCGACCCCCTGAATCCGAAAATCCAACCTCTGATGACCAAAAATATGCTTGGAAAAAAGTTATTTCGCATGGTACGAAAAAGAGATGATCGAAAACATTTTTTTTCAGAATCACGATCGGACTTTGATAGGTGAGTTTCTAGGTGTATTTCGACCCGCTGAATCCGAAAATCCAACCTTTGTTACACGAAAATACACCTGGAAAGAAGCTATTTCGCATGGAACGAAAAAGAGATGATCGAAAATATTTTTTTTCATAATCAAAATCGGACTTTAATGGGTGAGTTTCTAGGTGTATTTCGACCCCCTGAATCCGAAAATGCAACCTCTGATGACCAAAAATATGCTTGGAAAAAAGTTATTTCGCATGGTACGAAAAAGAGATGATCGAAAATATTTTTTTTCAGAATCAAGATCGGACTTTGATGGGTGAGTTTCTAGGTGTATTTCGACCCGCTGAATCCGAGAATCCGAACTTTGATGAGCAAAAATATGCTTGGAAAAAAGTTATTTCGCATGGTACGAAAAAGAGATGATCGAAAATATCTGTCTCCAGAATCGGAATCGAACTTTGATGGGTGGGTGTATAGGTGTATCTTGACCCGCTGAATCCAAAAATCCAACCTTTGTTACACGAAAATACACCTGGAAAGAAGTTATTTCGCATGGTACGAAAAACAGATGATCGAAAATATTTTTTTTCAGAATCAAAATCGGACTTTAATGGGTGAGTTTCTAGGTGTATTTCGACCCCCTGAATCCGAAAATCCAACCTCTGATGACCAAAAATATGCTTGGAAAAAAGTTATTTCGCATGGTACGAAAAAGAGATGATCGAAAATATTTTTTTTCAGAATCAAGATCGGACTTTGATGGGTGGGTTTATAGGTGTATTTTGACCCGCTGAATCCAAAAATCCAACCTTTGTTACGCGAAAATACACCTGGAAAGAAGTTAATTCACATGGTACGAACAAGAGATGATCGAAAATATTTTTTTTCAGAATCGAGATCGGACTTTAATGGGTGAGTTTCAAGGGGTATTTCGACCCGCTAAATCCAAAAATCCGACCTCGTATGACCAAAAATATGCTTGGAAAAAAATTATTTCGCATGGTACGAAAAAGAGATGATCGAAAATATTTTTTTTCAGAATCAAGATCAGACTTTGATGGGTGAGTTTCTAGGTGTATTTCGACCCCCTGAATCCGAAAATCCAACCTCTGATGACCAAAAATACACCTGGAAAGAAGTTATTTCGCATGGTACGAAAAAGAGATGATCGAAAATATTTTTTTTCAGAATCAAGATCGGACTTTAATGGGTGAGTTTCTACGTGTATTTCGACCCGCTGAATCCGAAAATCCAAACTTTGATGAGCAAAAATATGCTTGGAAAAAAGTTATTTCGCATGGTACGAAAAAGAGATGATCGAAAATATCTGTCTCCAGAATCGGAATCGAACTTTGATGGGTGGGTTTATAGGTGTATTTTGACCCGCTGAATCCAAAAATCCAACCTTTGTTAGACGAAAATACACCTGGAAAGAAGTTATTTCGCATGGTACGAAAAAGAGATGATCGAAAATATTTTTTTTCAGAATCGAGATCGGACTTTAATGGGTGAGTTTCTAGTTGTATTTCGACCCCCTGAATCCGAAAATCCAACCTCTGATGACCAAAAATATGCTTGGAAAAAAGTTATTTCGCATGGTACGAAAAAGAGATGATCGAAAATATTTTTTTTCAGAATCACGATCGGACTTTGATAGGTGAGTTTCTAGGTGTATTCCGACCCGCTGAATCCGAAAATCCAACCTTTGTTACACGAAAATACACCTGGAAAGAAGCTATTTCGCATGGAACGAAAAAGAGATGATCGAAAATATTTTTTTTCATAATCAAAATCGGACTTTAATGGGTGAGTTTCTAGGTGTATTTCGACCCCCTGAATCCGAAAATCCAACCTCTGATGACCAAAAATATGCTTGGAAAAAAGTTATTTCGCATGGTACGAAAAAGAGATGATCGAAAATATTTTTTTTCAGAATCAAGATCGGACTTTGATGGGTGAGTTTCTAGGTGTATTTCGACCCGCTGAATCCGAGAATCCGAACTTTGATGAGCAAAAATATGCTTGGAAAAAAGTTATTTCGCATGGTACGAAAAAGAGATGATCGAAAATATTTTTTTTCAGAATCAAGATCAGACTTTGATGGGTGAGTTTCTAGGTGTATTTCGACCCCCTGAATCCGAAAATCCAACCTCTGATGACCAAAAATACACCTGGAAAGAAGTTATTTCGCATGGTACGAAAAAGAGATGATCGAAAATATTTTTTTTCAGAATCAAGATCGGACTTTGATGGGTGGGTTTATAGGTGTATTTTGACCCGCTGAATCCAAAAATCCAACCTTTGTTACGCGAAAATACACCTGGAAAGAAGTTAATTCGCATGGTACGAACAAGAGATGATCGAAAATATTTTTTTTCAGAATCGAGATCGGACTTTAATGGGTGAGTTTCTAGGGGTATTTCGACCCGCTGAATCCAAAAATCCGACCTCGTATGACCAAAAATATGCTTGGAAAAAAATTATTTCGCATGGTACGAAAAAGAGATGATCGAAAATATTTTTTTTCAGAATCAAGATCAGACTTTGATGGGTGAGTTTCTAGGTGTATTTCGACCCCCTGAATCCGAAAATCCAACCTCTGATGACCAAAAATACACCTGGAAAGAAGTTATTTCGCATGGTACGAAAAAGAGATGATCGAAAATATTTTTTTTCAGAATCAAGATCGGACTTTAATGGGTGAGTTTCTACGTGTATTTCGACCCGCTGAATCCGAAAATCCAAACTTTGATGAGCAAAAATATGCTTGGAAAAAAGTTATTTCGCATGGTACGAAAAAGAGATGATCGAAAATATCTGTCTCCAGAATCGGAATCGAACTTTGATGAGTGGGTTTATAGGTGTATTTTGACCCGCTGAATCCAAAAATCCAACCTTTGTTACACGAAAATACACCTGGAAAGAAGTTATTTCGCATGGTACGAAAAACAGATGATCGAAAATATTTTTTTTCAGAATCAAAATCGGACTTTAATGGGTGAGTTTCTAGGTGTATTTCGACCCCCTGAATCCGAAAATCCAACCTCTGATGACCAAAAATATGCTTGGAAAAAAGTTATTTCGCATGGTACGAAAAAGAGATGATCGAAAATATTTTTTTTCAGAATCAAGATCGGACTTTGATGGGTGGGTTTATAGGTGTATTTTGACCCGCTGAATCCAAAAATCCAACCTTTGTTACGCGAAAATACACCTGGAAAGAAGTTAATTCGCATGGTACGAACAAGAGATGATCGAAAATATTTTTTTTCAGAATCGAGATCGGACTTTAATGGGTGAGTTTCTAGGGGTATTTCGACCCGCTGAATCCAAAAATCCGACCTCGTATGACCAAAAATATGCTTGGAAAAAAATTATTTCGCATGGTACGAAAAAGAGATGATCGAAAATATTTTTTTTCAGAATCAAAATCGGACTTTAATTGGTGAGTTTCTAGGTGTATTTCGACCCCCTGAATCCGAAAATCCAACCTCTGATGACCAAAATATGCTTGGAAAAAAGTTATTTCGCATGGTACGAAAAAGAGATGATCGAAAATATTTTTTTTCAGAATCAAAATCGGACTTTGATGGGTGAGTTTCTAGGTGTATTTCGACCCGCTGAATTCGAGAATCCGAACTTTGATGAGCAAAAATATGCTTGGAAAAAAGTTATTTCGCATGGTACGAAAAAGAGATGATCGAAAATATATGTCTCCAGAATCGGAATCGAACTTTGATGGGTGGGTGTATAGGTGTATCTTGACCCGCTGAATCCAAAAATCCAACCTTTGTTACACGAAAATACACCTGGAAAGAAGTTATTTCGCATGGTACGAAAAACAGATGATCGAAAATATTTTTTTTCAGAATCAAAATCGGACTTTAATGGGTGAGTTTCTAGGTGTATTTCGACCCCCTGAATCCGAAAATCCAACCTCTGATGACCAAAAATATGCTTGGAAAAAAGTTATTTCGCATGGTACGAAAAAGAGATGATCGAAAACATTTTTTTTCAGAATCACGATCGGACTTTGATAGGTGAGTTTCTAGGTGTATTTCGACCCGCTGAATCCGAAAATCCAACCTTTGTTACACGAAAATACACCTGGAAAGAAGCTATTTCGCATGGAACGAAAAAGAGATGATCGAAAATATTTTTTTTCATAATCAAAATCGGACTTTAATGGGTGAGTTTCTAGGTGTATTTCGACCCCCTGAATCCGAAAATGCAACCTCTGATGACCAAAAATATGCTTGGAAAAAAGTTATTTCGCATGGTACGAAAAAGAGATGATCGAAAATATTTTTTTTCAGAATCAAGATCGGACTTTGATGGGTGAGTTTCTAGGTGTATTTCGACCCGCTGAATCCGAGAATCCGAACTTTGATGAGCAAAAATATGCTTGGAAAAAAGTTATTTCGCATGGTACGAAAAAGAGATGATCGAAAATATCTGTCTCCAGAATCGGAATCGAACTTTGATGGGTGGGTGTATAGGTGTATCTTGACCCGCTGAATCCAAAAATCCAACCTTTGTTACACGAAAATACACCTGGAAAGAAGTTATTTCGCATGGTACGAAAAACAGATGATCGAAAATATTTTTTTTCAGAATCAAAATCGGACTTTAATGGGTGAGTTTCTAGGTGTATTTCGACCCCCTGAATCCGAAAATCCAACCTCTGATGACCAAAAATATGCTTGGAAAAAAGTTATTTCGCATGGTACGAAAAAGAGATGATCGAAAATATTTTTTTTCAGAATCAAGATCGGACTTTGATGGGTGGGTTTATAGGTGTATTTTGACCCGCTGAATCCAAAAATCCAACCTTTGTTACGCGAAAATACACCTGGAAAGAAGTTAATTCACATGGTACGAACAAGAGATGATCGAAAATATTTTTTTTCAGAATCGAGATCGGACTTTAATGGGTGAGTTTCAAGGGGTATTTCGACCCGCTAAATCCAAAAATCCGACCTCGTATGACCAAAAATATGCTTGGAAAAAAATTATTTCGCATGGTACGAAAAAGAGATGATCGAAAATATTTTTTTTCAGAATCAAGATCAGACTTTGATGGGTGAGTTTCTAGGTGTATTTCGACCCCCTGAATCCGAAAATCCAACCTCTGATGACCAAAAATACACCTGGAACGAAGTTATTTCGCATGGTACGAAAAAGAGATGATCGAAAATATTTTTTTTCAGAATCAAGATCGGACTTTAATGGGTGAGTTTCTACGTGTATTTCGACCCGCTGAATCCGAAAATCCAAACTTTGATGAGCAAAAATATGCTTGGAAAAAAGTTATTTCGCATGGTACGAAAAAGAGATGATCGAAAATATCTGTCTCCAGAATCGGAATCGAACTTTGATGGGTGGGTTTATAGGTGTATTTTGACCCGCTGAATCCAAAAATCCAACCTTTGTTAGACGAAAATACACCTGGAAAGAAGTTATTTCGCATGGTACGAAAAAGAGATGATCGAAAATATTTATTTTCAGAATCGAGATCGGACTTTAATGGGTGAGTTTCTAGTTGTATTTCGACCCCCTGAATCCGAAAATCCAACCTCTGATGACCAAAAATATGCTTGGAAAAAAGTTATTTCGCATGGTACGAAAAAGAGATGATCGAAAATATTTTTTTTCAGAATCACGATCGGACTTTGATAGGTGAGTTTCTAGGTGTATTCCGACCCGCTGAATCCGAAAATCCAACCTTTGTTACACGAAAATACACCTGGAAAGAAGCTATTTCGCATGGAACGAAAAAGAGATGATCGAAAATATTTTTTTTCATAATCAAAATCGGACTTTAATGGGTGAGTTTCTAGGTGTATTTCGACCCCCTGAATCCGAAAATCCAACCTCTGATGACCAAGAATATGCTTGGAAAAAAGTTATTTCGCATGGTACGAAAAAGAGATGATCGAAAATATTTTTTTTCAGAATCAAGATCGGACTTTGATGGGTGAGTTTCTAGGTGTATTTCGACCCGCTGAATCCGAGAATCCGAACTTTGATGAGCAAAAATATGCTTGGAAAAAAGTTATTTCGCATGGTACGAAAAAGAGATGATCGAAAATATTTTTTTTCAGAATCAAGATCAGACTTTGATGGGTGAGTTTCTAGGTGTATTTCGACCCCCTGAATCCGAAAATCCAACCTCTGATGACCAAAAATACACCTGGAAAGAAGTTATTTCGCATGGTACGAAAAAGAGATGATCGAAAATATTTTTTTTCAGAATCAAGATCGGACTTTAATGGGTGAGTTTCTACGTGTATTTCGACCCGCTGAATCCGAAAATCCAAACTTTGATGAGCAAAAATATGCTTGGAAAAAAGTTATTTCGCATGGTACGAAAAAGAGATGATCGAAAATATCTGTCTCCAGAATCGGAATCGAACTTTGATGGGTGGGTTTATAGGTGTATTTTGACCCGCTGAATCCAAAAATCCAACCTTTGTTACACGAAAATACACCTGGAAAGAAGTTATTTCGCATGGTACGAAAAACAGATGATCGAAAATATTTTTTTTCAGAATCAAAATCGGACTTTAATGGGTGAGTTTCTAGGTGTATTTCGACCCCCTGAATCCGAAAATCCAACCTCTGATGACCAAAAATATGCTTGGAAAAAAGTTATTTCGCATGGTACGAAAAAGAGATGATCGAAAATATTTTTTTTCAGAATCAAGATCGGACTTTGATGGGTGGGTTTATAGGTGTATTTTGACCCGCTGAATCCAAAAATCCAACCTTTGTCACGCGAAAATACACCTGGAAAGAAGTTAATTCGCATGGTACGAACAAGAGATGATCGAAAATATTTTTTTTCAGAATCGAGATCGGACTTTAATGGGTGAGTTTCAAGGGGTATTTCGACCCGCTAAATCCAAAAATCCGACCTCGTATGACCAAAAATATGCTTGGAAAAAAATTATTTCGCATGGTACGAAAAAGAGATGATCGAAAATATTTTTTTTCAGAATCAAGATCAGACTTTGATGGGTGAGTTTCTAGGTGTATTTCGACCCCCTGAATCCGAAAATCCAACCTCTGATGACCAAAAATACACCTGGAAAGAAGTTATTTCGCATGGTACGAAAAAGAGATGATCGAAAATATTTTTTTTCAGAATCAAGATCGGACTTTAATGGGTGAGTTTCTACGTGTATTTCGACCCGCTGAATCCGAAAATCTAAACTTTGATGAGCAAAAATATGCTTGGAAAAAAGTTATTTCGCATGGTACGAAAAAGAGATGATCGAAAATATCTGTCTCCAGAATCGGAATCGAACTTTGATGGGTGGGTTTAGAGGTGTATTTCGACCCCCTGAATCCGAAAATCCAACCTCTGATGACCAAAAATATGCTTGGAAAAAAGTTATTTCGCATGGTACGAAAAAGAGATGATCGAAAATATTTTTTTTCAGAATCAAGATCGGACTTTGATGGGTGGGTTTATAGGTGTATTTTGACCCGCTGAATCCAAAAATCCGACCTCGTATGACCAAAAATATGCTTGGAAAAAAATTATTTCGCATGGTACGAAAAAGAGATGATCGAAAATATTTTTTTTCAGAATCAAAATCGGACTTTGATGGGTGAGTTTCTAGGTGTATTTCGACCCGCTGAATCCGAGAATCCGAACTTTGATGAGCAAAAATATGCTTGGAAAAAAGTTATTTCGCATGGTACGAAAAAGAGATGATCGAAAATATATGTCTCCAGAATCGGAATCGAACTTTGATGGGTGGGTGTATAGGTGTATCTTGACCCGCTGAATCCAAAAATCCAACCTTTGTTACACGAAAATACACCTGGAAAGAAGTTATTTCGCATGGTACGAAAAACAGATGATCGAAAATATTTTTTTTCAGAATCAAAATCGGACTTTAATGGGTGAGTTTCTAGGTGTATTTCGACCCCCTGAATCCGAAAATCCAACCTCTGATGACCAAAAATATGCTTGGAAAAAAGTTATTTCGCATGGTACGAAAAAGAGATGATCGAAAATATTTTTTTTCAGAATCAAGATCGGACTTTGATGGGTGGGTTTATAGGTGTATTTTGACCCGCTGAATCCAAAAATCCAACCTTTGTTACGCGAAAATACACCTGGAAAGAAGGTAATTCGCATGGTACGAACAAGAGATGATCGAAAATATTTTTTTTCAGAATCGAGATCGGACTTTAATGGGTGAGTTTCTAGGGGTATTTCGACCCGCTGAATCCAAAAATCCGACCTCGTATGACCAAAAATATGCTTGGAAAAAAATTATTTCGCATGGTACGAAAAAGAGATGATCGAAAATATTTTTTTTCAGAATCAAGATCAGACTTTGATGGGTGAGTTTCTAGGTGTATTTCGACCCGCTGAATCCGAAAATCCAACCTTTGTTACACGAAAATACACCTGGAAAGAAGTTATTTCGCATGGAACGAAAAAGAGATGATCGAAAATATTTTTTTTCAGAATCAAAATCGGACTTTAATGGGTGAGTTTCTAGTTGTATTTCGACCCCCTGAATCCGAAAATCCAACCTCTGATGACCAAAAATATGCTCGGATAAAAGTTATTTCGCATGGTACGAAAAAGAGATGATCGAAAATATTTTTTTTCAGAATCAAGATTGGACTTTGATGGGTGAGTTTCTAGGTGTATTTCGACCCGCTGAATCCGAAAATCCAAACTTTGATGAGCAAAAATATGCTCGGATAAAAGTTATTTCGCATGGTACGAAAAAGAGATGATCGAAAATATCTGTCTCCAGAATCGGAATCGAACTTTGATGGGTGGGTTTATAGGTGTATTTTGACCCGCTGAATCCAAAAATCAAACCTTTGTTAAACGAAAATACACCTGGAAAGAAGTTATTCCGCATGGTACGAAAAAGAGATGATCGAAAATATTTTTTTTCAGAATCGAGATCGGACTTTGATGGGTGAGTTTCTAGGGGTATTTCGACCCGCTGAATCCGAAAATCCGAACTTTGATGAGCAAAAATATGCTTGGAAAAAAGTTATTTCGCATGGTACGAAAAAGAGATGATCGAAAATATTTTTTTTCAGAATCAAGATCGGACTTTGACGGGTGGGTTCATAGGTGTATTTTGACCCGCTGAATCCAAAAATACAACCTTTGTTACGCGAAAATACACCTGGAAAGAAGTTAATTCGCATGTTACGAACAAGAGATGATCGAAAATATTTTTTTTCAGAATCGAGATCGGACTTTAATGGGTGAGTTTCTAGGGGTATTTCGACCCGCTGAATCCAAAAATCCGACCTCGTATGACCAAAAATATGATTGGAAAAAAATTATTTCGCATGGTACGAAAAAGAGATGATCGAAAATATTTTTTTTCAGAATCAAGATCAGACTTTGATGGGTGAGTTTCTAGGTGTATTTCGACCCGCTGAATCCGAAAATCCAACCTTTGTTACACGAAAATACACCTGGAAAGAAGTTATTTCGCATGGAACGAAAAAGAGATGATCGAAAATATTTTTTTTCAGAATCAAAATCGGACTTTAATGGGTGAGTTTCTAGTTGTATTTCGACCCCCTGAATCCGAAAATCCAACCTCTGATGACCAAAAATATGCTCGGATAAAAGTTATTTCGCATGGTACGAAAAAGAGATGATCGAAAATATTTTTTTTCAGAATCAAGATTGGACTTTGATGGGTGAGTTTCTAGGTGTATTTCGACCCGCTGAATCCGAAAATCCAAACTTTGATGAGCAAAAATATGCTCGGATAAAAGTTATTTCGCATGGTACGAAAAAGAGATGATCGAAAATATCTGTCTCCAGAATCGGAATCGAACTTTGATGGGTGGGTTTATAGGTGTATTTTGACCCGCTGAATCCAAAAATCAAACCTTTGTTAAACGAAAATACACCTGGAAAGAAGTTATTCCGCATGGTACGAAAAAGAGATGATCGAAAATATTTTTTTTCAGAATCGAGATCGGACTTTGATGGGTGAGTTTCTAGGGGTATTTCGACCCGCTGAATCCGAAAATCCGAACTTTGATGAGCAAAAATATGCTTGGAAAAAAG
Source organism: Phymatocera aterrima (assembly GCA_963170745.1). NCBI lineage: Eukaryota > Metazoa > Arthropoda > Insecta > Hymenoptera > Tenthredinidae > Phymatocera > Phymatocera aterrima. The sequence continues at coordinate 44,782 of CAUJGY010000021.1, read as the reverse complement.
TTATTTCGCATGGTACGAAAAAGAGATGATCGAAAATATCTGTCTCCAGAATCGGAATCGAACTTTGATGGGTGGGTGTATAGGTGTATCTTGACCCGCTGAATCCAAAAATCCAACCTTTGTTACACGAAAATACACCTGGAAAGAAGTTATTTCGCATGGTACGAAAAACAGATGATCGAAAATATTTTTTGTCAGAATCAAAATCGGACTTTAATTGGTGAGTTTCTAGGTGTATTTCGACCCCCTGAATCCGAAAATCCAACCTCTGATGACCAAAATATGCTTGGAAAAAAGTTATTTCGCATGGTACGAAAAAGAGATGATCGAAAATATTTTTTTTCAGAATCAAGATCGGACTTTGATGGGTGGGTTTATAGGTGTATTTCGACCCGCTGAATCCAAGAATCCAACCTTTGTTACGCGAAAATACACCTGGAAAGAAGTTATTTCGCATGGTACGAACAAGAGATGATCGAAAATATTTTTTTTCATAATCGAGATCGGACTTTAATCGGTGAGTTTCTAGGGGTATTTCGACCCGCTGAATCCAAAAATCCGACCTCGTATGACCAAAAATATGCTTGGAAAAAAATTATTTCGCATGGTACGAAAAAGAGATGATCGAAAATATTTTTTTTCAGAATCAAGATCGGACTTTGATGGGTGAGTTTCTAGGTGTATTTCGACCCGCTGAATCCGAAAATCCAACCTTTGATGGCCAAAAATATGCTTGGAAAAAAGTTATTTCGAATGGTACGAAGAAGAGATGATCGAAAATATCTGTCTCCAGAATCGAAATCGAACTTTGAAGGGTGGGTTTATAGGTGTATTTTGACCCGCTGAATCCCAAAATCCAACCTTTGTTACACGAAAATACACCTGGAAAGAAGTTATTTCGCATGGTACGAAAAAGAGATGATCGAAAATATTTTTTTTCAGAATCAAGATCGGACTTTAATGGGTGAGTTTCTACGTGTATTTCGACCCGCTGAATCCGAAAATCCAAACTTTGTTGAGCAAAAATATGCTTGGAAAAAAGTTATTTCGCATGGTACGAAAAAGAGATGATCGAAAATATCTGTCTCCAGAATCGGAATCGAACTTTGATGGGTGGGTTTATAGGTGTATTTTGACCCGCTGAATCCAAAAATCCAACCTTTGTTAGACGAAAATACACCTGGAAAGAAGTTATTTCGCATGGTACGAAAAAGAGATGATCGAAAATATTTTTTTTCAGAATCGAGATCGGACTTTAATGGGTGAGTTTCGAGTTGTATTTCGACCCCCTGAATCCGAAAATCCAACCTCTGATGACCAAAAATATGCTTGGAAAAAAGTTATTTCGCATGGTACGAAAAAGAGATGATCGAAAATATTTTTTTTCAGAATCACGATCGGACTTTGATAGGTGAGTTTCTAGGTGTATTTCGACCCGCTGAATCCGAAAATCCAACCTTTGTTACACGAAAATACACCTGGAAAGAAGCTATTTCGCATGGAACGAAAAAGAGATGATCGAAAATATTTTTTTTCATAATCAAAATCGGACTTTAATGGGTGAGTTTCTAGGTGTATTTCGACCCCCTGAATCCGAAAATCCAACCTCTGATGACCAAAAATATGCTTGGAAAAAAGTTATTCCGCATGGTACGAAAAAGAGATGATCGAAAATATTTTTTTTCAGAATCAAGATCGGACTTTGATGGGTGAGTTTCTAGGTGTATTTCGACCCGCTGAATCCGAGAATCCGAACTTTGATGAGCAAAAATATGCTTGGAAAAAAGTTATTTCGCATGGTACGAAAAAGAGATGATCGAAAATATCTGTCTCCAGAATCGGAATCGAACTTTGATGGGTGGGTGTATAGGTGTATCTTGACCCGCTGAATCCAAAAATCCAACCTTTGTCACACGAAAATACACCTGGAAAGAAGTTATTTCGCATGGTACGAAAAAGAGATGATCGAAAATATTTTTTTTCAGAATTGAGATCGGACTTTAATGGGTGAGTTTCGAGTTGTATTTCGACCCCCTGAATCCGAAAATCCAACCTCTGATGACCAAAAATATGCTTGGAAAAAAGTTATTTCGCATGGTACGAAAAAGAGATGATCGAAAATATTTTTTTTCAGAATCACGATCGGACTTTGATAGGTGAGTTTCTAGGTGTATTTCGACCCGCTGAATCCGAAAATCCAACCTTTGTTACACGAAAATACACCTGGAAAGAAGCTATTTCGCATGGAACGAAAAAGAGATGATCGAAAATATTTTTTTTCATAATCAAAATCGGACTTTAATGGGTGAGTTTCTAGGTGTATTTCGACCCCCTGAATCCGAAAATCCAACCTCTGATGACCAAAAATATGCTTGGAAAAAAGTTATTCCGCATGGTACGAAAAAGAGATGATCGAAAATATTTTTTTTCAGAATCAAGATCGGACTTTGATGGGTGAGTTTCTAGGTGTATTTCGACCCGCTGAATCCGAGAATCCGAACTTTGATGAGCAAAAATATGCTTGGAAAAAAGTTATTTCGCATGGTACGAAAAAGAGATGATCGAAAATATCTGTCTCCAGAATCGGAATCGAACTTTGATGGGTGGGTGTATAGGTGTATCTTGACCCGCTGAATCCAAAAATCCAACCTTTGTCACACGAAAATACACCTGGAAAGAAGTTATTTCGCATGGTACGAAAAACAGATGATCGAAAATATTTTTTTTCAGAATCAAAATCGGACTTTAATGGGTGAGTTTCTAGGTGTATTTCGACCCCCTGAATCCGAAAATCCAACCTCTGATGACCAAAAATATGCTTGGAAAAAAGTTATTTCGCATGGTACGAAAAAGAGATGATCGAAAATATTTTTTTTCAGAATCAAGATCGGACTTTGATGGGTGGGTTTATAGGTGTATTTTGACCCGCTGAATCCAAAAATCCAACCTTTGTTACGCGAAAATACACCTGGAAAGAAGTTAATTCGCATGGTACGACCAAGAGATGATCGAAAATATTTTTTTTCAGAATCGAGATCGGACTTTAATGGGTGAGTTTCTAGGGGTATTTCGACCCGCTGAATCCAAAAATCCGACCTCGTATGACCAAAAATATGCTTGGAAAAAAATTATTTCGCATGGTACGAAAAAGAGATGATCGAAAATATTTTTTTTCAGAATCAAGATCAGACTTTGATGGGTGAGTTTCTAGGTGTATTTCGACCCGCTGAATCCGAAAATCCAACCTTTGTTACACGAAAATACACCTGGAAAGAAGTTATTACGCATGGAACGAAAAAGAGATGATCGAAAATATTTTTTTTCAGAATCAAAATCGGACTTTAATGGGTGAGTTTCTAGTTGTATTTCGACCCCCTGAATCCGAAAATCCAACCTCTGATGACCAAAAATATGCTCGGATAAAAGTTATTTCGCATGGTACGAAAAAGAGATGATCGAAAATATCTGTCTCCAGAATCGGAATCGAACTTTGATGGGTGGGTTTATAGGTGTATTTTGACCCGCTGAATCCAAAAATCAAACCTTTGTTAAACAAAAATACACCTGGAAAGAAGTTATTCCGCATGGTACGAAAAAGAGATGATCGAAAATATTTTTTTTCAGAATCGAGATCGGACTTTAATGGGTGAGTTTCTAGGGGTATTTCGACCCGCTGAATCCGAAAATCCGAACTTTGATGAGCAAAAATATGCTTGGAAAAAAGTTATTTCGCATGGTACGAAAAAGAGATGATCGAAAATATCTGTCTCCAGAATCGGAATCGAACTTTGATGGGTGGGTGTATAGGTGTATCTTGACCCGCTGAATCCAAAAATCCAACCTTTGTTACGCGAAAATACACCTGGAAAGAAGTTATTTCGCATGGTACGAAAAACAGATGATCGAAAATATTTTTTTTCAGAATCAAAATCGGACTTTAATGGGTGAGTTTCTAGGTGTATTTCGACCCCCTGAATCCGAAAATCCAACCTCTGATGACCAAAAATATGCTTGGAAAAAAGTTATTTCGCATGGTACGAAAAAGAGATGATCGAAAATATTTTTTTTCAGAATCAAGATCGGACTTTGATGGGTGGGTTTATAGGTGTATTTTGACCCGCTGAATCCAAAAATCCAACCTTTGTTACACGAAAATACACCTGGAAAGAAGTTATTTCGCATGGTACGAAAAACAGATGATCGAAAATATTTTTTTTCAGAATCAAAATCGGACTTTAATGGGTGAGTTTCTAGGTGTATTTCGACCCCCTGAATCCGAAAATCCAACCTCTGATGACCAAAAATATGCTTGGAAAAAAGTTATTTCGCATGGTACGAACAAGAGATGATCGAAAATATTTTTTTTCATAATCGAGATCGGACTTTAATGGGTGAGTTTCTAGGGGTATTTCGACCCGCTGAATCCAAAAATCCGACCTCGTATGACCAAAAATATGCTTGGAAAAAAATTATTTCGCATGGTACGAAAAAGAGATGATCGAAAATATTTTTTTTCAGAATCAAGATCGGACTTTGATGGGTGAGTTCCTAGGTGTATTTCGACCCGCTGAATCCGAAAATCCAACCTTTGATGGCCAAAAATATGCTTGGAAAAGAGTTATTTCGCATGGTACGAAAAAGAGATGATCGAAAATATTTTTTTTCAGAATCAAAATCGGACTTTAATGGGTGAGTTTCTGGGTGTATTTCGACCCCCTGAATCCGAAAATCCAACCTCTGATGACCAAAAATATGCTTGGAAAAAAGTTATTTCGCATGGTACGAAAAAGAGATGATCGAAAATATTTTTTTTCAGAATCAAGATCGGACTTTGATGGGTGGGTTTATAGGTGTATTTCGACCCGCTGAATCCAAGAATCCAACCTTTGTTACGCGAAAATACACCTGGAAAGAAGTTATTTCGCATGGTACGAACAAGAGATGATCGAAAATATTTTTTTTCATAATCGAGATCGGACTTTAATCGGTGAGTTTCTAGGGGTATTTCGACCCGCTGAATCCAAAAATCCGACCTCGTATGACCAAAAATATGCTTGGAAAAAAATTATTTCGCATGGTACGAAAAAGAGATGATCGAAAATATTTTTTTTCAGAATCAAGATCGGACTTTGATGGGTGAGTTTCTAGGTGTATTTCGACCCGCTGAATCCGAAAATCCAACCTTTGATGGCCAAAAATATGCTTGGAAAAAAGTTATTTCGAATGGTACGAAGAAGAGATGATCGAAAATATCTGTCTCCAGAATCGAAATCGAACTTTGAAGGGTGGGTTTATAGGTGTATTTTGACCCGCTGAATCCCAAAATCCAACCTTTGTTACACGAAAATACACCTGGAAAGAAGTTATTTCGCATGGTACGAAAAAGAGATGATCGAAAATATTTTTTTTCAGAATCAAGATCGGACTTTAATGGGTGAGTTTCTACGTGTATTTCGACCCGCTGAATCCGAAAATCCAAACTTTGTTGAGCAAAAATATGCTTGGAAAAAAGTTATTTCGCATGGTACGAAAAAGAGATGATCGAAAATATCTGTCTCCAGAATCGGAATCGAACTTTGATGGGTGGGTTTATAGGTGTATTTTGACCCGCTGAATCCAAAAATCCAACCTTTGTTAGACGAAAATACACCTGGAAAGAAGTTATTTCGCATGGTACGAAAAAGAGATGATCGAAAATATTTTTTTTCAGAATCGAGATCGGACTTTAATGGGTGAGTTTCGAGTTGTATTTCGACCCCCTGAATCCGAAAATCCAACCTCTGATGACCAAAAATATGCTTGGAAAAAAGTTATTTCGCATGGTACGAAAAAGAGATGATCGAAAATATTTTTTTTCAGAATCACGATCGGACTTTGATAGGTGAGTTTCTAGGTGTATTTCGACCCGCTGAATCCGAAAATCCAACCTTTGTTACACGAAAATACACCTGGAAAGAAGCTATTTCGCATGGAACGAAAAAGAGATGATCGAAAATATTTTTTTTCATAATCAAAATCGGACTTTAATGGGTGAGTTTCTAGGTGTATTTCGACCCCCTGAATCCGAAAATCCAACCTCTGATGACCAAAAATATGCTTGGAAAAAAGTTATTCCGCATGGTACGAAAAAGAGATGATCGAAAATATTTTTTTTCAGAATCAAGATCGGACTTTGATGGGTGAGTTTCTAGGTGTATTTCGACCCGCTGAATCCGAGAATCCGAACTTTGATGAGCAAAAATATGCTTGGAAAAAAGTTATTTCGCATGGTACGAAAAAGAGATGATCGAAAATATCTGTCTCCAGAATCGGAATCGAACTTTGATGGGTGGGTGTATAGGTGTATCTTGACCCGCTGAATCCAAAAATCCAACCTTTGTCACACGAAAATACACCTGGAAAGAAGTTATTTCGCATGGTACGAAAAAGAGATGATCGAAAATATTTTTTTTCAGAATCGAGATCGGACTTTAATGGGTGAGTTTCGAGTTGTATTTCGACCCCCTGAATCCGAAAATCCAACCTCTGATGACCAAAAATATGCTTGGAAAAAAGTTATTTCGCATGGTACGAAAAAGAGATGATCGAAAATATTTTTTTTCAGAATCACGATCGGACTTTGATAGGTGAGTTTCTAGGTGTATTTCGACCCGCTGAATCCGAAAATCCAACCTTTGTTACACGAAAATACACCTGGAAAGAAGCTATTTCGCATGGAACGAAAAAGAGATGATCGAAAATATTTTTTTTCATAATCAAAATCGGACTTTAATGGGTGAGTTTCTAGGTGTATTTCGACCCCCTGAATCCGAAAATCCAACCTCTGATGACCAAAAATATGCTTGGAAAAAAGTTATTCCGCATGGTACGAAAAAGAGATGATCGAAAATATTTTTTTTCAGAATCAAGATCGGACTTTGATGGGTGAGTTTCTAGGTGTATTTCGACCCGCTGAATCCGAGAATCCGAACTTTGATGAGCAAAAATATGCTTGGAAAAAAGTTATTTCGCATGGTACGAAAAAGAGATGATCGAAAATATCTGTCTCCAGAATCGGAATCGAACTTTGATGGGTGGGTGTATAGGTGTATCTTGACCCGCTGAATCCAAAAATCCAACCTTTGTCACACGAAAATACACCTGGAAAGAAGTTATTTCGCATGGTACGAAAAACAGATGATCGAAAATATTTTTTTTCAGAATCAAAATCGGACTTTAATGGGTGAGTTTCTAGGTGTATTTCGACCCCCTGAATCCGAAAATCCAACCTCTGATGACCAAAAATATGCTTGGAAAAAAGTTATTTCGCATGGTACGAAAAAGAGATGATCGAAAATATTTTTTTTCAGAATCAAGATCGGACTTTGATGGGTGGGTTTATAGGTGTATTTTGACCCGCTGAATCCAAAAATCCAACCTTTGTTACGCGAAAATACACCTGGAAAGAAGTTAATTCGCATGGTACGACCAAGAGATGATCGAAAATATTTTTTTTCAGAATCGAGATCGGACTTTAATGGGTGAGTTTCTAGGGGTATTTCGACCCGCTGAATCCAAAAATCCGACCTCGTATGACCAAAAATATGCTTGGAAAAAAATTATTTCGCATGGTACGAAAAAGAGATGATCGAAAATATTTTTTTTCAGAATCAAGATCAGACTTTGATGGGTGAGTTTCTAGGTGTATTTCGACCCGCTGAATCCGAAAATCCAACCTTTGTTACACGAAAATACACCTGGAAAGAAGTTATTACGCATGGAACGAAAAAGAGATGATCGAAAATATTTTTTTTCAGAATCAAAATCGGACTTTAATGGGTGAGTTTCTAGTTGTATTTCGACCCCCTGAATCCGAAAATCCAACCTCTGATGACCAAAAATATGCTCGGATAAAAGTTATTTCGCATGGTACGAAAAAGAGATGATCGAAAATATCTGTCTCCAGAATCGGAATCGAACTTTGATGGGTGGGTTTATAGGTGTATTTTGACCCGCTGAATCCAAAAATCAAACCTTTGTTAAACAAAAATACACCTGGAAAGAAGTTATTCCGCATGGTACGAAAAAGAGATGATCGAAAATATTTTTTTTCAGAATCGAGATCGGACTTTAATGGGTGAGTTTCTAGGGGTATTTCGACCCGCTGAATCCGAAAATCCGAACTTTGATGAGCAAAAATATGCTTGGAAAAAAGTTATTTCGCATGGTACGAAAAAGAGATGATCGAAAATATCTGTCTCCAGAATCGGAATCGAACTTTGATGGGTGGGTGTATAGGTGTATCTTGACCCGCTGAATCCAAAAATCCAACCTTTGTTACGCGAAAATACACCTGGAAAGAAGTTATTTCGCATGGTACGAAAAACAGATGATCGAAAATATTTTTTTTCAGAATCAAAATCGGACTTTAATGGGTGAGTTTCTAGGTGTATTTCGACCCCCTGAATCCGAAAATCCAACCTCTGATGACCAAAAATATGCTTGGAAAAAAGTTATTTCGCATGGTACGAAAAAGAGATGATCGAAAATATTTTTTTTCAGAATCAAGATCGGACTTTGATGGGTGGGTTTATAGGTGTATTTTGACCCGCTGAATCCAAAAATCCAACCTTTGTTACACGAAAATACACCTGGAAAGAAGTTATTTCGCATGGTACGAAAAACAGATGATCGAAAATATTTTTTTTCAGAATCAAAATCGGACTTTAATGGGTGAGTTTCTAGGTGTATTTCGACCCCCTGAATCCGAAAATCCAACCTCTGATGACCAAAAATATGCTTGGAAAAAAGTTATTTCGCATGGTACGAACAAGAGATGATCGAAAATATTTTTTTTCATAATCGAGATCGGACTTTAATGGGTGAGTTTCTAGGGGTATTTCGACCCGCTGAATCCAAAAATCCGACCTCGTATGACCAAAAATATGCTTGGAAAAAAATTATTTCGCATGGTACGAAAAAGAGATGATCGAAAATATTTTTTTTCAGAATCAAGATCGGACTTTGATGGGTGAGTTCCTAGGTGTATTTCGACCCGCTGAATCCGAAAATCCAACCTTTGATGGCCAAAAATATGCTTGGAAAAGAGTTATTTCGCATGGTACGAAAAAGAGATGATCGAAAATATTTTTTTTCAGAATCAAAATCGGACTTTAATGGGTGAGTTTCTGGGTGTATTTCGACCCCCTGAATCCGAAAATCCAACCTCTGATGACCAAAAATATGCTTGGAAAAAAGTTATTTCGCATGGTACGAAAAAGAGATGATCGAAAATATTTTTTTTCAGAATCAAGATCGGACTTTGATGGGTGAGTTCCTAGGTGTATTTCGACCCGCTGAATCCGAAAATCCAAACTTTGATGAGCAAAAATATGCTTGGAAAAAAGTTATGTCGCATGGTACGAAAAAGAGATGATCGAAAATATCTGTCTCCAGAATCGGAATCGAACTTTGATGGGTGGGTTTATAGGTGTATTTTGACCCGCTGAATCCAAAAATCCAACCTTTGTTAGACGAAAATACACCTGGAAAGAAGTTATTTCGCATGGTACGAAAAAGAGATGATCAAAAATATTTTTTTTCAGAATCGAGATCGGACTTTAATGGGTGAGTTTCTAGTTGTATTTCGACCCCCTGAATCCGAAAATCCAACCTCTGATGACCAAAAATATGCTCGGATAAAAGTTATTTCGCATGGTACGAAAAAGAGATGATCGAAAATATCTGTCTCCAGAATCGGAATCGAACTTTGATGGGTGGGTTTATAGGTGTATTTTGACCCGCTGAATCCAAAAATCAAACCTTCGTTCAACAAAAATACACCTGGAAAGAAGTTATTCCGCATGGTACGAAAAAGAGATGATCGAAAATATTTTTTTTCAGAATCGAGATCGGACTTTAATGGGTGAGTTTCTAGGGGTATTTCGACCCGCTGAATCCGAAAATCCGATCTTCGATGAGCAAAAATATGCTTGGAAAAAAGTTATTTCGCATGGTACGAAAAAAAGATGATCGAAAATATCTGTCTCCAGAATCGGAATCGAACTTTGATGGGTGGGTGTATAGGTGTATCTTGACCCGCTGAATCCAAAAATCCAACCTTTGTTACACGAAAATACACCTGGAAGGAAGTTATTTCGCATGGTACGAAAAACAGATGATCGAAAATATTTTTTTTCAGAATCAAAATCGGACTTTAATGGGTGAGTTTCTAGGTGTATTTCGACCCCCTGAATCCGAAAATCCAACCTCTGATGACCAAAAATATGCTTGGAAAAAAGTTATTTCGCATGGTACGAAAAAGAGATGATCGAAAATATTTTTTTTCAGAATCACGATCGGACTTTGATAGGTGAGTTTCTAGGTGTATTTCGACCCGCTGAATCCGAAAATCCAACCTTTGTTACACGAAAATACACCTGGAAAGAAGCTATTTCGCATGGAACGAAAAAGAGATGATCGAAAATATTTTTTTTCATAATCAAAATCGGACTTTAATGGGTGAGTTTCTAGGTGTATTTCGACCCCCTGAATCCGAAAATCCAACCTCTGATGACCAAAAATATGCTTGGAAAAAAGTTATTTCGCATGGTACGAACAAGAGATGATCGAAAATATTTTTTTTCATAATCGAGATCGGACTTTAATGGGTGAGTTTCTAGGGGTATTTCGACCCGCTGAATCCAAAAATCCGACCTCGTATGACCAAAAATATGCTTGGAAAAAAATTATTTCGCATGGTACGAAAAAGAGATGATCGAAAATATTTTTTTTCAGAATCAAGATCGGACTTTGATGGGTGAGTTCCTAGGTGTATTTCGACCCGCTGAATCCGAAAATCCAACCTTTGATGGCCAAAAATATGCTTGGAAAAGAGTTATTCCGCATGGTACATGATCGAAAATATTTTTTTTCAGAATCAAAATCGGACTTTAATGGGTGAGTTTCTGGGTGTATTTCGACCCCCTGAATCCGAAAATCCAACCTCTGATGACCAAAAATATGCTTGGAAAAAAGTTATTTCGCATGGTACGAAAAAGAGATGATCGAAAATATTTTTTTTCAGAATCAAGATCGGACTTTAATGGGTGAGTTTCTACGTGTATTTCGACCCGCTGAATCCGAAAATCCAAACTTTGATGAGCAAAAATATGCTTGGAAAAAAGTTATGTCGCATGGTACGAAAAAGAGATGATCGAAAATATCTGTCTCCAGAATCGGAATCGAACTTTGATGGGTGGGTTTATAGGTGTATTTTGACCCGCTGAATCCAAAAATCCAACCTTTGTTAGACGAAAATACACCTGGAAAGAAGTTATTTCGCATGGTACGAAAAAGAGATGATCAAAAATATTTTTTTTCAGAATCGAGATCGGACTTTAATGGGTGAGTTTCTAGTTGTATTTCGACCCCCTGAATCCGAAAATCCAACCTCTGATGACCAAAAATATGCTCGGATAAAAGTTATTTCGCATGGTACGAAAAAGAGATGATCGAAAATATCTGTCTCCAGAATCGGAATCGAACTTTGATGGGTGGGTTTATAGGTGTATTTTGACCCGCTGAATCCAAAAATCAAACCTTCGTTCAACAAAAATACACCTGGAAAGAAGTTATTCCGCATGGTACGAAAAAGAGATGATCGAAAATATTTTTTTTCAGAATCGAGATCGGACTTTAATGGGTGAGTTTCTAGGGGTATTTCGACCCGCTGAATCCGAAAATCCGATCTTCGATGAGCAAAAATATGCTTGGAAAAAAGTTATTTCGCATGGTACGAAAAAGAGATGATCGAAAATATCTGTCTCCAGAATCGGAATCGAACTTTGATGGGTGGGTGTATAGGTGTATCTTGACCCGCTGAATCCAAAAATCCAACCTTTGTTACACGGAAATACACCTGGAAAGAAGTTATTTCGCATGGTACGAAAAACAGATGATCGAAAATATTTTTTTTCAGAATCAAAATCGGACTTTAATGGGTGAGTTTCTAGGTGTATTTCGACCCCCTGAATCCGAAAATCCAACCTCTGATGACCAAAAATATGCTTGGAAAAAAGTTATTTCGCATGGTACGAAAAAGAGATGATCGAAAATATTTTTTTTCAGAATCAAGATCGGACTTTGATGGGTGGGTTTATAGGTGTATTTTGACCCGCTGAATCCAAAAATCCAACCTTTGTTACGCGAAAATACACCTGGAAAGAAGTTAATTCGCATGGTACGAACAAGAGATGATCGAAAATATTTTTTTTCAGAATCGAGATCGGACTTTAATGGGTGAGTTTCTAGGGGTATTTCGACCCGCTGAATCCAAAAATCCGACCTCGTATGACCAAAAATATGCTTGGAAAAAAATTATTTCGCATGGTACGAAAAAGAGATGATCGAAAATATTTTTTTTCAGAATCAAGATCAGACTTTGATGGGTGAGTTTCTAGGTGTATTTCGACCCCCTGAATCCGAAAATCCAACCTCTGATGACCAAAAATACACCTGGAAAGAAGTTATTTCGCATGGTACGAAAAAGAGATGATCGAAAATATTTTTTTTCAGAATCAAGATCGGACTTTAATGGGTGAGTTTCTACGTGTATTTCGACCCGCTGAATCCGAAAATCCAAACTTTGATGAGCAAAAATATGCTTGGAAAAAAGTTATTTCGCATGGTACGAAAAAGAGATGATCGAAAATATCTGTCTCCAGAATCGGAATCGAACTTTGATGGGTGGGTTTATAGGTGTATTTTGACCCGCTGAATCCAAAAATCCAACCTTTGTTACACGAAAATACACCTGGAAAGAAGTTATTTCGCATGGTACGAAAAACAGATGATCGAAAATATTTTTTTTCAGAATCAAAATCGGACTTTAATGGGTGAGTTTCTAGGTGTATTTCGACCCCCTGAATCCGAAAATCCAACCTCTGATGACCAAAAATATGCTTGGAAAAAAGTTATTTCGCATGGTACGAAAAAGAGATGATCGAAAATATTTTTTTTCAGAATCAAGATCGGACTTTGATGGGTGGGTTTATAGGTGTATTTTGACCCGCTGAATCCAAAAATCCAACCTTTGTTATGCGAAAATACACCTGGAAAGAAGTTAATTCGCATGGTACGAACAAGAGATGATCGAAAATATTTTTTTTCAGAATCGAGATCGGACTTTAATGGGTGAGTTTCTAGGGGTATTTCGACCCGCTGAATCCAAAAATCCGACCTCGTATGACCAAAAATATGCTTGGAAAAAAATTATTTCGCATGGTACGAAAAAGAGATGATCGAAAATATTTTTTTTCAGAATGAAAATCGGACTTTAATTGGTGAGTTTCTAGGTGTATTTCGACCCCCTGAATCCGAAAATCCAACCTCTGATGACCAAAATATGCTTGGAAAAAAGTTATTTCGCATGGTACGAAAAAGAGATGATCGAAAATATTTTTTTTCAGAATCAAAATCGGACTTTGATGGGTGAGTTTCTAGGTGTATTTCGACCCGCTGAATCCGAGAATCCGAACTTTGATGAGCAAAAATATGCTTGGAAAAAAGTTATTTCGCATGGTACGAAAAAGAGATGATCGAAAATATCTGTCTCCAGAATCGGAATCGAACTTTGATGGGTGGGTGTATAGGTGTATCTTGACCCGCTGAATCCAAAAATCCAACCTTTGTTACACGAAAATACACCTGGAAAGAAGTTATTTCGCATGGTACGAAAAACAGATGATCGAAAATATTTTTTTTCAGAATCAAAATCGGACTTTAATGGGTGAGTTTCTAGGTGTATTTCGACCCCCTGAATCCGAAAATCCAACCTCTGATGACCAAAAATATGCTTGGAAAAAAGTTATTTCGCATGGTACGAAAAAGAGATGATCGAAAATATTTTTTTTCAGAATCAAGATCGGACTTTGATTGGTGGGTTTATAGGTGTATTTTGACCCGCTGAATCCAAAAATCCAACCTTTGTTACGCGAAAATACACCTGGAAAGAAGTTAATTCGCATGGTACGAACAAGAGATGATCGAAAATATTTTTTTTCAGAATCGAGATCGGACTTTAATGGGTGAGTTTCTAGGGGTATTTCGACCCGCTGAATCCAAAAATCCAACCTCGTATGACCAAAAATATGCTTGCAAAAAAATTATTTCGCATGGTACGAAAAAGAGATGATCGAAAATATTTTTTTTCAGAATCAAGATCAGACTTTGATGGGTGAGTTTCTAGGTGTATTTCGACCCGCTGAATCCGAAAATCCAACCTTTGTTACACGAAAATACACCTGGAAAGAAGTTATTTCGCATGGAACGAAAAAGAGATGATCGAAAATATTTTTTTTCAGAATCAAAATCGGACTTTAATGGGTGAGTTTCTAGTTGTATTTCGACCCCCTGAATCCGAAAATCCAACCTCTGATGACCAAAAATATGCTCGGATAAAAGTTATTTCGCATGGTACGAAAAAGAGATGATCGAAAATATTTTTTTTCAGAATCAAGATTGGACTTTGATGGGTGAGTTTCTAGGTGTATTTCGACCCGCTGAATCCGAAAATCCAAACTTTGATGAGCAAAAATATGCTCGGATAAAAGTTATTTCGCATGGTACGAAAAAGAGATGATCGAAAATATCTGTCTCCAGAATCGGAATCGAACTTTGATGGGTGGGTTTATAGGTGTATTTTGACCCGCTGAATCCAAAAATCAAACCTTTGTTAAACGAAAATACACCTGGAAAGAAGTTATTCCGCATGGTACGAAAAAGAGATGATCGAAAATATTTTTTTTCAGAATCGAGATCGGACTTTGATGGGTGAGTTTCTAGGGGTATTTCGACCCGCTGAATCCGATAATCCGAACTTTGATGAGCAAAAATATGCTTGGAAAAAAGTTATTTCGCATGGTACGAAAAAGAGATGATCGAAAATATTTTTTTTCAGAATCAAGATCGGACTTTGATGGGTGGGTTTATAGGTGTATTTTGACCCGCTGAATCCAAAAATCCAACCTTTGTTACGCGAAAATACACCTGGAAAGAAGTTAATTCGCATGGTACGAACAAGAGATGATCGAAAATATTTTTTTTCAGAATCGAGATCGGACTTTAATGGGTGAGTTTCTAGGGGTATTTCGACCCGCTGAATCCAAAAATCCGACCTCGTATGACCAAAAATATGCTTGGAAAAAAATTATTTCGCATGGTACGAAAAAGAGATGATCGAAAATATTTTTTTTCAGAATCAAGATCAGACTTTGATGGGTGAGTTTCTAGGTGTATTTCGACCCGCTGAATCCGAAAATCCTACCTTTGTTACACGAAAATACACCTGGAAAGAAGTTATTTCGCATGGAACGAAAAAGAGATGATCGAAAATATTTTTTTTCAGAATCAAAATCGGACTTTAATGGGTGAGTTTCTAGTTGTATTTCGACCCCCTGAATCCGAAAATCCAACCTCTGATGACCAAAAATATGCTCGGATAAAAGTTATTTCGCATGGTACGAAAAAGAGATGATCGAAAATATTTTTTTTCAGAATCAAGATTGGACTTTGATGGGTGAGATTCTAGGTGTATTTCGACCCGCTGAATCCGAAAATCCAAACTTTGATGAGCAAAAATATGCTCGGATAAAAGTTATTTCGCATGGTACGAAAAAGAGATGATCGAAAATATCTGTCTCCAGAATCGGAATCGAACTTTGACGGGTGGGTTTATAGGTGTATTTTGACCCGCTGAATTCAAAAATCAAACCTTTGTTAAACGAAAATACACCTGGAAAGAAGTTATTCCGCATGGTACGAAAAAGAGATGATCGAAAATATTTTTTTTCAGAATCGAGATCGGACTTTGATGGGTGAGTTTCTAGGGGTATTTCGACCCGCTGAATCCGAAAATCCGAACTTTGATGAGCAAAAATATGCTTGGAAAAAAGTTATTTCGCATGGTACGAAAAAGAGATGATCGAAAATATCTGTCTCCAGAATCGGAATCGAACTTTGATGGGTGGGTGTATAGGTGTATCTTGACCCGCTGAATCCAAAAATCCAACCTTTGTTACACGAAAATACACCTGGAAAGAAGTTATTTCGCATGGTACGAAAAACAGATGATCGAAAATATTTTTTTTCAGAATCAAAATCGGACTTTAATTGGTGAGTTTCTAGGTGTATTTCGACCCCCTGAATCCGAAAATCCAACCTCTGATGACCAAAATATGCTTGGAAAAAAGTTATTTCGCATGGTACGAAAAAGAGATGATCGAAAATATTTTTTTTCAGAATCAAGATCGGACTTTGATGGGTGGGTTTATAGGTGTATCTTGACCCGCTGAATCCAAGAATCCAGCCTTTGTTACGCGAAAATACACCTGGAAAGAAGTTATTTCGCATGGTACGAACAAGAGATGATCGAAAATATTTTTTTTCATAATCGAGATCGGACTTTAATGGGTGAGTTTCTAGGGGTATTTCGACCCGCTGAATCCAAAAATCCGACCTCGTATGACCAAAAATATGCTTGGAAAAAAATTATTTCGCATGGTACGAAAAAGAGATGATCGAAAATATTTTTTTTCAGAATCAAGATCGGACTTTGATGGGTGAGTTTCTAGGTGTATTTCGACCCGCTGAATCCAAAAATCCAACCTTTGTTACGCGAAAATACACCTGGAAAGAAGTTAATTCGCATGGTACGAACAAGAGATGATCGAAAATATTTTTTTTCAGAATCGAGATCGGACTTTAATGGGTGAGTTTCTAGGGGTATTTCGACCCGCTGAATCCAAAAATCCGACCTCGTATGACCAAAAATATGCTTGGAAAAAAATTATTTCGCATGGTACGAAAAAGAGATGATCGAAAATATTTTTTTTCAGAATGAAAATCGGACTTTAATTGGTGAGTTTCTAGGTGTATTTCGACCCCCTGAATCCGAAAATCCAACCTCTGATGACCAAAATATGCTTGGAAAAAAGTTATTTCGCATGGTACGAAAAAGAGATGATCGAAAATATTTTTTTTCAGAATCAAAATCGGACTTTGATGGGTGAGTTTCTAGGTGTATTTCGACCCGCTGAATCCGAGAATCCGAACTTTGATGAGCAAAAATATGCTTGGAAAAAAGTTATTTCGCATGGTACGAAAAAGAGATGATCGAAAATATCTGTCTCCAGAATCGGAATCGAACTTTGATGGGTGGGTGTATAGGTGTATCTTGACCCGCTGAATCCAAAAATCCAACCTTTGTTACACGAAAATACACCTGGAAAGAAGTTATTTCGCATGGTACGAAAAACAGATGATCGAAAATATTTTTTTTCAGAATCAAAATCGGACTTTAATGGGTGAGTTTCTAGGTGTATTTCGACCCCCTGAATCCGAAAATCCAACCTCTGATGACCAAAAATATGCTTGGAAAAAAGTTATTTCGCATGTTACGAAAAAGAGATGATCGAAAATATTTTTTTTCAGAATCAAGATCGGACTTTAATGGGTGGGTTTATAGGTGTATTTTGACCCGCTGAATCCAAAAATCCAACCTTTGTTACGCGAAAATACACCTGGAAAGAAGTTAATTCGCATGGTACGAACAAGAGATGATCGAAAATATTTTTTTTCAGAATCGAGATCGGACTTTATTGGGTGAGTTTCTAGGGGTATTTCGACCCGCTGAATCCAAAAATCCGACCTCGTATGACCGAAAATATGCTTGGAAAAAAATTATTTCGCATGGTACGAAAAAGAGATGATCGAAAATATTTTTTTTCAGAATCAAGATCAGACTTTGATGGGTGAGTTTCTAGGTGTATTTCGACCCGCTGAATCCGAAAATCCAACCTTTGTTACACGAAAATACACCTGGAAAGAAGTTATTTCGCATGGAACGAAAAAGAGATGATCGAAAATATTTTTTTTCAGAATCAAAATCGGACTTTAATGGGTGAGTTTCTAGTTGTATTTCGACCCCCTGAATCCGAAAATCCAACCTCTGATGACCAAAAATATGCTCGGATAAAAGTTATTTCGCATGGTACGAAAAAGAGATGATCGAAAATATTTTTTTTCAGAATCAAGATTGGACTTTGATGGGTGAGTTTCTAGGTGTATTTCGACCCGCTGAATCCGAAAATCCAAACTTTGATGAGCAAAAATATGCTCGGATAAAAGTTATTTCGCATGGTACGAAAAAGAGATGATCGAAAATATCTGTCTCCAGAATCGGAATCGAACTTTGATGGGTGGGTTTATAGGTGTATTTTGACCCGCTGAATCCAAAAATCAAACCTTTGTTAAACGAAAATACACCTGGAAAGAAGTTATTCCGCATGGTACGAAAAAGAGATGATCGAAAATATTTTTTTTCAGAATCGAGATCGGACTTTGATGGGTGAGTTTCTAGGGGTATTTCGACCCGCTGAATCCGAAAATCCGAACTTTGATGAGCAAAAATATGCTTGGAAAAAAGTTATTTCGCATGGTACGAAAAAGAGATGATCGAAAATATTTTTTTTCAGAATCAAGATCGGACTTTGATGGGTGGGTTTATAGGTGTATTTTGACCCGCTGAATCCAAAAATCCAACCTTTGTTACGCGAAAATACACCTGGAAAGAAGTTAATTCGCATGGTACGAACAAGAGATGATCGAAAATATTTTTTTTCAGAATCGAGATCGGACTTTAATGGGTGAGTTTCTAGGGGTATTTCGACCCGCTGAATCCAAAAATCCGACCTCGTATGACCAAAAATATGCTTGGAAAAAAATTATTTCGCATGGTACGAAAAAGAGATGATCGAAAATATTTTTTTTCAGAATCAAGATCAGACTTTGATGGGTGAGTTTCTAGGTGTATTTCGACCCGCTGAATCCGAAAATCCTACCTTTGTTACACGAAAATACACCTGGAAAGAAGTTATTTCGCATGGAACGAAAAAGAGATGATCGAAAATATTTTTTTTCAGAATCAAAATCGGACTTTAATGGGTGAGTTTCTAGTTGTATTTCGACCCCCTGAATCCGAAAATCCAACCTCTGATGACCAAAAATATGCTCGGATAAAAGTTATTTCGCATGGTACGAAAAAGAGATGATCGAAAATATTTTTTTTCAGAATCAAGATTGGACTTTGATGGGTGAGTTTCTAGGTGTATTTCGACCCGCTGAATCCGAAAATCCAAACTTTGATGAGCAAAAATATGCTCGGATAAAAGTTATTTCGCATGGTACGAAAAAGAGATGATCGAAAATATCTGTCTCCAGAATCGGAATCGAACTTTGATGGGTGGGTTTATAGGTGTATTTTGACCCGCTGAATCCAAAAATCAAACCTTTGTTAAACGAAAATACACCTGGAAAGAAGTTATTCCGCATGGTACGAAAAAGAGATGATCGAAAATATTTTTTTTCAGAATCGAGATCGGACTTTGATGGGTGAGTTTCTAGGGGTATTTCGACCCGCTGAATCCGAAAATCCGAACTTTGATGAGCAAAAATATGCTTGGAAAAAAGTTATTTCGCATGGTACGAAAAAGAGATGATCGAAAATATTTTTTTTCAGAATCAAGATCGGACTTTGATGGGTGGGTTTATAGGTGTATCTTGACCCGCTGAATCCAAAAATCCAACCTTTGTTACGCGAAAATACACCTGGAAAGAAGTTAATTCGCATGGTACGAACAAGAGATGATCGAAAATATTTTTTTTCAGAATCGAGATCGGACTTTAATGGGTGAGTTTCTAGGGGTATTTCGACCCGCTGAATCCAAAAATCCGACCTCGTATGACCAAAAATATGCTTGGAAAAAAATTATTTCGCATGGTACGAAAAAGAGATGATCGAAAATATTTTTTTTCAGAATCAAGATCAGACTTTGATGGGTGAGTTTCTAGGTGTATTTCGACCCGCTGAATCCGAAAATCCTACCTTTGTTACACGAAAATACACCTGGAAAGAAGTTATTTCGCATGGAACGAAAAAGAGATGATCGAAAATATTTTTTTTCAGAATCAAAATCGGACTTTAATGGGTGAGTTTCTAGTTGTATTTCGACCCCCTGAATCCGAAAATCCAACCTCTGATGACCAAAAATATGCTCGGATAAAAGTTATTTCGCATGGTACGAAAAAGAGATGATCGAAAATATTTTTTTTCAGAATCAAGATTGGACTTTGATGGGTGAGTTTCTAGGTGTATTTCGACCCGCTGAATCCGAAAATCCAAACTTCGATGAGCAAAAATATGCTCGGATAAAAGTTATTTCGCATGGTACGAAAAAGAGATGATCGAAAATATCTGTCTCCAGAATCGGAATCGAACTTTGATGGGTGGGTGTATAGGTGTATCTTGACCCGCTGAATCCAAAAATCCAACCTTTGTTACACGAAAATACACCTGGAAAGAAGTTATTTCGCATGGTACGAAAAACAGATGATCGAAAATATTTTTTTTCAGAATCAAAATCGGACTTTAATTGGTGAGTTTCTAGGTGTATTTCGACCCCCTGAATCCGAAAATCCAACCTCTGATGACCAAAATATGCTTGGAAAAAAGTTATTTCGCATGGTACGAAAAAGAGATGATCGAAAATATTTTTTTTCAGAATCAAGATCGGACTTTGATGGGTGGGTTTATAGGTGTATTTTGACCCGCTGAATCCAAGAATCCAGCCTTTGTTACGCGAAAATACACCTGGAAAGAAGTTATTTCGCATGGTACGAACAAGAGATGATCGAAAATATTTTTTTTCATAATCGAGATCGGACTTTAATGGGTGAGTTTCTAGGGGTATTTCGACCCGCTGAATCCAAAAATCCGACCTCGTATGACCAAAAATATGCTTGGAAAAAAATTATTTCGCATGGTACGAAAAAGAGATGATCGAAAATATTTTTTTTCAGAATCAAGATCGGACTTTGATGGGTGAGTTTCTAGGTGTATTTCGACCCGCTGAATCCAAAAATCCAACCTTTGTTACGCGAAAATACACCTGGAAAGAAGTTAATTCGCATGGTACGAACAAGAGATGATCGAAAATATTTTTTTTCAGAATCGAGATCGGACTTTAATGGGTGAGTTTCTAGGGGTATTTCGACCCGCTGAATCCAAAAATCCGACCTCGTATGACCAAAAATATGCTTGGAAAAAAATTATTTCGCATGGTACGAAAAAGAGATGATCGAAAATATTTTTTTTCAGAATGAAAATCGGACTTTAATTGGTGAGTTTCTAGGTGTATTTCGACCCCCTGAATCCGAAAATCCAACCTCTGATGACCAAAATATGCTTGGAAAAAAGTTATTTCGCATGGTACGAAAAAGAGATGATCGAAAATATTTTTTTTCAGAATCAAAATCGGACTTTGATGGGTGAGTTTCTAGGTGTATTTCGACCCGCTGAATCCGAGAATCCGAACTTTGATGAGCAAAAATATGCTTGGAAAAAAGTTATTTCGCATGGTACGAAAAAGAGATGATCGAAAATATCTGTCTCCAGAATCGGAATCGAACTTTGATGGGTGGGTGTATAGGTGTATCTTGACCCGCTGAATCCAAAAATCCAACCTTTGTTACACGAAAATACACCTGGAAAGAAGTTATTTCGCATGGTATGAAAAACAGATGATCGAAAATATTTTTTTTCAGAATCAAAATCGGACTTTAATGGGTGAGTTTCTAGGTGTATTTCGACCCCCTGAATCCGAAAATCCAACCTCTGATGACCAAAAATATGCTTGGAAAAAAGTTATTTCGCATGGTACGAAAAAGAGATGATCGAAAATATTTTTTTTCAGAATCAAGATCGGACTTTGATGGGTGGGTTTATAGGTGTATTTTGACCCGCTGAATCCAAAAATCCAACCTTTGTTACGCGAAAATACACCTGGAAAGAAGTTAATTCGCATGGTACGAACAAGAGATGATCGAAAATATTTTTTGTCAGAATCGAGATCGGACTTTAATGGGTGAGTTTCTAGGGGTATTTCGACCCGCTGAATCCAAAAATCCGACCTCGTATGACCAAAAATATGCTTGGAAAAAAATTATTTCGCATGGTACGAAAAAGAGATGATCGAAAATATTTTTTTTCAGAATCAAGATCAGACTTTGATGGGTGAGTTTCTAGGTGTATTTCGACCCGCTGAATCCGAAAATCCTACCTTTGTTACACGAAAATACACCTGGAAAGAAGTTATTTCGCATGGTACGAAAAAGAGATGATCGAAAATATTTTTTTTCAGAATCAAGATTGGACTTTGATGGGTGAGTTTCTAGGTGTATTTCGACCCGCTGAATCCGAAAATCCAAACTTTGATGAGCAAAAATATGCTCGGATAAAAGTTATTTCGCATGGTACGAAAAAGAGATGATCGAAAATATCTGTCTCCAGAATCGGAATCGAACTTTGATGGGTGGGTTTATAGGTGTATTTTGACCCGCTGAATTCAAAAATCAAACCTTTGTTAAACGAAAATACACCTGGAAAGAAGTTATTCCGCATGGTACGAAAAAGAGATGATCGAAAATATTTTTTTTCAGAATCGAGATCGGACTTTGATGGGTGAGTTTCTAGGGGTATTTCGACCCGCTGAATCCGAAAATCCGAACTTTGATGAGCAAAAATATGCTTGGAAAAAAGTTATTTCGCATGGTACGAAAAAGAGATGATCGAAAATATCTGTCTCCAGAATCGGAATCGAACTTTGATGGGTGGGTGTATAGGTGTATCTTGACCCGCTGAATCCAAAAATCCAACCTTTGTTACACGAAAATACACCTGGAAAGAAGTTATTTCGCATGGTACGAAAAACAGATGATCGAAAATATTTTTTTCAGAATCAAGATCGGACTTTGATGGGTGGGTTTATAGGTGTATTTTGACCCGCTGAATCAAAAAATCCAACCTTTGTTACGCGAAAATACACCTGGAAAGAAGTTAATTCGCATGGTACGAACAAGAGATGATCGAAAATATTTTTTTTCAGAATCGAGATCGGACTTTAATGGGTGAGTTTCTAGGGGTATTTCGACCCGCTGAATCCAAAAATCCGACCTCGTATGACCAAAAATATGCTTGGAAAAAAATTATTTCGCATGGTACGAAAAAGAGATGATCGAAAATATTTTTTTTCAGAATCAAGATCAGACTTTGATGGGTGAGTTTCTAGGTGTATTTCGACCCGCTGAATCCGAAAATCCAACCTTTGTTACACGAAAATGCACCTGGAAAGAAGTTATTTCGCATGGAACGAAAAAGAGATGATCGAAAATATTTTTTTTCAGAATCAAAATCGGACTTTAATGGGTGAGTTTCTAGTTGTATTTCGACCCCCTGAATCCGAAAATCCAACCTCTGATGACCAAAAATATGCTCGGATAAAAGTTATTTCGCATGGTACGAAAAAGAGATGATCGAAAATATTTTTTTTCAGAATCGAGATCGGACTTTGATGGGTGAGTTTCTAGGGGTATTTCGACCCGCTGAATCCGAAAATCCGAACTTTGATGAGCAAAAATATGCTTGGAAAAAAGTTATTTCGCATGGTACGAAAAAGAGATGATCGAAAATATCTGTCTCCAGAATCGGAATCGAACTTTGATGGGTGGGTGTATAGGTGTATCTTGACCCGCTGAATCCAAAAATCCAACCTTTGTTACACGAAAATACACCTGGAAAGAAGTTATTTCGCATGGTACGAAAAACAGATGATCGAAAATATTTTTTTTCAGAATCAAAATCGGACTTTAATTGGTGAGTTTCTAGGTGTATTTCGACCCCCTGAATCCGAAAATCCAACCTCTGATGACCAAAATATGCTTGGAAAAAAGTTATTTCGCATGGTACGAAAAAGAGATGATCGAAAATATTTTTTTTCAGAATCAAGATCGGACTTTGATGGGTGGGTTTATAGGTGTATTTTGACCCGCTGAATCCAAGAATCCAACCTTTGTTACTCGAAAATACACTTGGAAAGAAGTTATTTCGCATGGTACGAACAAGAGATGATCGAAAATATTTTTTTTCATAATCGAGATCGGACTTTAATGGGTGAGTTTCTAGGGGTATTTCGACCCGCTGAATCCAAAAATCCGACCTCGTATGACCAAAAATATGCTTGGAAAAAAATTATTTCGCATGGTACGAAAAAGAGATGATCGAAAATATTTTTTTTCAGAATCAAGATCGGACTTTGATGGGTGAGTTTCTAGGTGTATTTCGACCCGCTGAATCCGAAAATCCAACCTTTGATGGCCAAAAATATGCTTGGAAAAAAGTTATTTCGAATGGTACGAAAAAGAGATGATCGAAAATATCTGTCTCCAGAATCGAAATCGAACTTTGAAGGGTGGGTTTATAGGTGTATTTTGACCCGCTGAATCCCAAAATCCAACCTTTGTTACACGAAAATACACCTGGAAAGAAGTTATTTCGCATGGTACGAAAAAGAGATGATCGAAAATATTTTTTTTCAGAATCAAGATCGGACTTTGATGGGTGAGTTTCTACGTGTATTTCGACCCGCTGAATCCGAAAATCCAAACTTTGTTGAGCAAAAATATGCTTGGAAAAAAGTTATTTCGCATGGTACGAAAAAGAGATGATCGAAAATATCTGTCTCCAGAATCGGAATCGAACTTTGATGGGTGGGTTTATAGGTGTATTTTGACCCGCTGAATCCAAAAATCCAACCTTTGTTAGACGAAAATACACCTGGAAAGAAGTTATTTCGCATGGTACGAAAAAGAGATGATCGAAAATATTTTTTTTCAGAATCGAGATCGGACTTTAATGGGTGAGTTTCTAGTTGTATTTCGACCCGCTGAATCCGAAAATCCGAACTTTGATGAGCAAAAATATGCTTGGAAAAAAGTTATTTCGCATGGTACGAAAAAGAGATGATCGAAAATATTTTTTTTCAGAATCAAGATCGGACTTTGATGGGTGGGTTTATAGGTGTATTTTGACCCGCTGAATCAAAAAATCCAACCTTTGTTACGCGAAAATACACCTGGAAAGAAGTTAATTCGCATGGTACGAACAAGAGATGATCGAAAATATTTTTTTTCAGAATCGAGATCGGACTTTAATGGGTGAGTTTCTAGGGGTATTTCGACCCGCTGAATCCAAAAATCCGACCTCGTATGACCAAAAATATGCTTGGAAAAAAATTATTTCGCATGGTACGAAAAAGAGATGATCGAAAATATTTTTTTTCAGAATCAAGATCAGACTTTGATGGGTGAGTTTCTAGGTGTATTTCGACCCGCTGAATCCGAAAATCCAACCTTTGTTACACGAAAATGCACCTGGAAAGAAGTTATTTCGCATGGAACGAAAAAGAGATGATCGAAAATATTTTTTTTCAGAATCAAAATCGGACTTTAATGGGTGAGTTTCTAGTTGTATGTCGACCCCCTGAATCCGAAAATCCAACCTCTGATGACCAAAAATATGCTCGGATAAAAGTTATTTCGCATGGTACGAAAAAGAGATGATCGAAAATATTTTTTTTCAGAATCGAGATCGGACTTTGATGGGTGAGTTTCTAGGGGTATTTCGACCCGCTGAATCCGAAAATCCGAACTTTGATGAGCAAAAATATGCTTGGAAAAAAGTTATTTCGCATGGTACGAAAAAGAGATGATCGAAAATATCTGTCTCCAGAATCGGAATCGAACTTTGATGGGTGGGTGTATAGGTGTATCTTGACCCGCTGAATCCAAAAATCCAACCTTTGTTACACGAAAATACACCTGGAAAGAAGTTATTTCGCATGGTACGAAAAACAGATGATCGAAAATATTTTTTTTCAGAATCAAAATCGGACTTTAATTGGTGAGTTTCTAGGTGTATTTCGACCCCCTGAATCCGAAAATCCAACCTCTGATGACCAAAATATGCTTGGAAAAAAGTTATTTCGCATGGTACGAAAAAGAGATGATCGAAAATATTTTTTTTCAGAATCAAGATCGGACTTTGATGGGTGGGTTTATAGGTGTATTTTGACCCGCTGAATCCAAGAATCCAACCTTTGTTACTCGAAAATACACTTGGAAAGAAGTTATTTCGCATGGTACGAACAAGAGATGATCGAAAATATTTTTTTTCATAATCGAGATCGGACTTTAATGGGTGAGTTTCTAGGGGTATTTCGACCCGCTGAATCCAAAAATCCGACCTCGTATGACCAAAAATATGCTTGGAAAAAAATTATTTCGCATGGTACGAAAAAGAGATGATCGAAAATATTTTTTTTCAGAATCAAGATCGGACTTTGATGGGTGAGTTTCTAGGTGTATTTCGACCCGCTGAATCCGAAAATCCAACCTTTGATGGCCAAAAATATGCTTGGAAAAAAGTTATTTCGAATGGTACGAAAAAGAGATGATCGAAAATATCTGTCTCCAGAATCGAAATCGAACTTTGAAGGGTGGGTTTATAGGTGTATTTTGACCCGCTGAATCCCAAAATCCAACCTTTGTTACACGAAAATACACCTGGAAAGAAGTTATTTCGCATGGTACGAAAAAGAGATGATCGAAAATATTTTTTTTCAGAATCAAGATCGGACTTTGATGGGTGAGTTTCTACGTGTATTTCGACCCGCTGAATCCGAAAATCCAAACTTTGTTGAGCAAAAATATGCTTGGAAAAAAGTTATTTCGCATGGTACGAAAAAGAGATGATCGAAAATATCTGTCTCCAGAATCGGAATCGAACTTTGATGGGTGGGTTTATAGGTGTATTTTGACCCGCTGAATCCAAAAATCCAACCTTTGTTAGACGAAAATACACCTGGAAAGAAGTTATTTCGCATGGTACGAAAAAGAGATGATCGAAAATATTTTTTTTCAGAATCGAGATCGGACTTTAATGGGTGAGTTTCTAGTTGTATTTCGACCCCCTGAATCCGAAAATCCAACCTCTGATGACCAAAAATATGCTTGGAAAAAAGTTATTTCGCATGGTACGAAAAAGAGATGATCGAAAATATTTTTTTTCAGAATCACGATCGGACTTTGATAGGTGAGTTTCTAGGTGTATTTCGACCCGCTGAATCCGAAAATCCAACCTTTGTTACACGAAAATACACCTGGAAAGAAGCTATTTCGCATGGAACGAAAAAGAGATGATCGAAAATATTTTTTTTCATAATCAAAATCGGACTTTAATGGGTGAGTTTCTAGGTGTATTTCGACCCCCTGAATCCGAAAATCCAACCTCTGATGACCAAAAATATGCTTGGAAAAAAGTTATTTCGCATGGTACGAAAAAGAGATGATCGAAAATATCTGTCTCCAGAATCGGAATCGAACTTTGATGGGTGGGTTTATAGGTGTATTTTGACCCGCTGAATCCAAAAATCCAACCTTTGTTAGACGAAAATACACCTGGAAAGAAGTTATTTCGCATGGTACGAAAAAGAGATGATCGAAAATATTTTTTTTCAGAATCGAGATCGGACTTTAATGGGTGAGTTTCTAGTTGTATTTCGACCCCCTGAATCCGAAAATCCAACCTCTGATGACCAAAAATATGCTTGGAAAAAAGTTATTTCGCATGGTACGAAAAAGAGATGATCGAAAATATTTTTTTTCAGAATCACGATCGGACTTTGATAGGTGAGTTTCTAGGTGTATTTCGACCCGCTGAATCCGAAAATCCAACCTTTGTTACACGAAAATACACCTGGAAAGAAGCTATTTCGCATGGAACGAAAAAGAGATGATCGAAAATATTTTTTTTCATAATCAAAATCGGACTTTAATGGGTGAGTTTCTAGGTGTATTTCGACCCCCTGAATCCGAAAATCCAACCTCTGATGACCAAAAATATGCTTGGAAAAAAGTTATTTCGCATGGTACGAAAAAGAGATGATCGAAAATATTTTTTTTCAGAATCAAGATCGGACTTTGATGGGTGAGTTTCTAGGTGTATTTCGACCCGCTGAATCCGAGAATCCGAACTTTGATGAGCCAAAATATGCTTGGAAAAAAGTTATTTCGCATGGTACGAAAAAGAGATGATCGAAAATATCTGTCTCCAGAATCGGAATCGAACTTTGATGGGTGGGTGTATAGGTGTATCTTGACCCGCTGAATCCAAAAATCCAACCTTTGTTACACGAAAATACACCTGGAAAGAAGTTATTTCGCATGGTACGAAAAACAGATGATCGAAAATATTTTTTTTCAGAATCAAAATCGGACTTTAATGGGTGAGTTTCTAGGTGTATTTCGACCCCCTGAATCCGAAAATCCAACCTCTGATGACCAAAAATATGCTTGGAAAAAAGTTATTTCGCATGGTACGAAAAAGAGATGATCGAAAATATTTTTTTTCAGAATCAAGATCGGACTTTGATGGGTGGGTTTATAGGTGTATTTTGACCCGCTGAATCCAAAAATCCAACCTTTGTTACGCGAAAATACACCTGGAAAGAAGTTAATTCGCATGGTACGAACAAGAGATGATCGAAAATATTTTTTTTCAGAATCGAGATCGGACTTTAATGGGTGAGTTTCTAGGGGTATTTCGACCCGCTGAATCCAAAAATCCGACCTCGTATGACCAAAAATATGCTTGGAAAAAAATTATTTCGCATGGTACGAAAAAGAGATGATCGAAAATATTTTTTTTCAGAATCAAGATCAGACTTTGATGGGTGAGTTTCTAGGTGTATTTCGACCCGCTGAATCCGAAAATCCAACCTTTGTTACACGAAAATACACCTGGAAAGAAGTTATTTCGCATGGAACGAAAAAGAGATGATCGAAAATATTTTTTTTCAGAATCAAAATCGGACTTTAATGGGTGAGTTTCTAGTTGTATTTCGACCCCCTGAATCCGAAAATCCAACCTCTGATGACCAAAAATATGCTCGGATAAAAGTTATTTCGCATGGTACGAAAAAGAGATGATCGAAAATATCTGTCTCCAGAATCGGAATCGAACTTTGATGGGTGGGTTTATAGGTGTATTTTGACCCGCTGAATCCAAAAATCAAACCTTTGTTAAACAAAAATACACCTGGAAAGAAGTTATTCCGCATGGTACGAAAAAGAGATGATCGAAAATATTTTTTTTCAGAATCAAGATCGGACTTTGATGGGTGGGTTTATAGGTGTATTTTGACCCGCTGAATCCAAAAATCCAACCTTTGTTACGCGAAAATACACCTGGAAAGAAGTTAATTCGCATGGTACGAACAAGAGATGATCGAAAATATTTTTTTTCAGAATCGAGATCGGACTTTAATGGGTGAGTTTCTAGGGGTATTTCGACCCGCTGAATCCAAAAATCCGACCTCGTATGACCAAAAATATGCTTGGAAAAAAATTATTTCGCATGGTACGAAAAAGAGATGATCGAAAATATTTTTTTTCAGAATCAAAATCGGACTTTAATTGGTGAGTTTCTAGGTGTATTTCGACCCCCTGAATCCGAGAATCCAAACTTTGATGAGCAAAAATATGCTTGGAAAAAAGTTATTTCGCATGGTACGGAAAAGAGATGATCGAAAATATCTGTCTCCAGAATCGGAATCGAACTTTGATGGGTGGGTGTATAGGTGTATCTTGACCCGCTGAATCCAAAAATCCAACCTTTGTTACACGAAAATACACCTGGAAAGAAGTTATTTCGCATGGTACGAAAAACAGATGATCGAAAATATTTTTTTTCAGAATCAAAATCGGACTTTAATGGGTGAGTTTCTAGGTGTATTTCGACCCCCTGAATCCGAAAATCCAACCTCTGATGACCAAAAATATGCTTGGAAAAAAGTTATTTCGCATGGTACGAAAAAGAGATGATCGAAAATATTTTTTTTCAGAATCAAGATCGGACTTTGATGGGTGGGTTTATAGGTGTATTTTGACCCGCTGAATCCAAAAATCCAACCTTTGTTACGCGAAAATACACCTGGAAAGAAGTTAATTCGCATGGTACGAACAAGAGATGATCGAAAATATTTTTTTTCAGAATCGAGATCGGACTTTAATGGGCGAGTTTCTAGGGGTATTTCGACCCGCTGAATCCAAAAATCCGACCTCGTATGACCAAAAATATGCTTGGAAAAAAATTATTTCGCATGGTACGAAAAAGAGATGATCGAAAATATTTTTTTTCAGAATCAAGATCAGACTTTGATGGGTGAGTTTCTAGGTGTATTTCGACTCGCTGAATCCGAAAATCCAACCTTTGTTACACGAAAATACACCTGGAAAGAAGTTATTTCGCATGGAACGAAAAAGAGATGATCGAAAATATTTTTTTTCAGAATCAAAATCGGACTTTAATGGGTGAGTTTCTAGTTGTATTTCGACCCCCTGAATCCGAAAATCCAACCTCTGATGACCAAAAATATGCTCGGATAAAAGTTATTTCGCATGGTACGAAAAAGAGATGATCGAAAATATTTTTTTTCAGAATCAAGATTGGACTTTGATGGGTGAGTTTCTAGGTGTATTTCGACCCGCTGAATCCGAAAATCCAAACTTTGATGAGCAAAAATATGCTCGGATAAAAGTTATTTCGCATGGTACGAAAAAGAGATGATCGAAAATATCTGTCTCCAGAATCGGAATCGAACTTTGATGGGTGGGTTTATAGGTGTATTTTGACCCGCTGAATCCAAAAATCAAACCTTTGTTAAACGAAAATACACCTGGAAAGAAGTTATTCCGCATGGTACGAAAAAGAGATGATCGAAAATATTTTTTTTCAGAATCGAGATCGGACTTTGATGGGTGAGTTTCTAGGGGTATTTCGACCCGCTGAATCCGAAAATCCGAACTTTGATGAGCAAAAATATGCTTGGAAAAAAGTTATTTCGCATGGTACGAAAAAGAGATGATCGAAAATATTTTTTTTCAGAATCAAGATCGGACTTTGATGGGTGGGTTTATAGGTGTATTTTGACCCGCTGAATCCAAAAATCCAACCTTTGTTACGCGAAAATACACCTGGAAAGAAGTTATTTCGCATGGTACGAACAAGAGATGATCGAAAATATTTTTTTTCATAATCGAGATCGGACTTTAATGGGTGAGTTTCTAGGGGTATTTCGACCCGCTGAATCCAAAAATCCGACCTCGTATGACCAAAAATATGCTTGGAAAAAAATTATTTCGCATGGTACGAAAAAGAGATGATCGAAAATATTTTTTTTCAGAATCAAGATCGGACTTTGATGGGTGAGTTTCTAGGTGTATTTCGACCCGCTGAATCCGAAAATCCAACCTTTGATGGCCAAAAATATGCTTGGAAAAAAGTTATTTCGAATGGTACGAAAAAGAGATGATCGAAAATATCTGTCTCCAGAATCGAAATCGAACTTTGAAGGGTGGGTTTATAGGTGTATTTTGACCCGCTGAATCCCAAAATCCAACCTTTGTTACACGAAAATACACCTGGAAAGAAGTTATTTCGCATGGTACGAAAAAGAGATGATCGAAAATATTTTTTTTCAGAATCAAGATCGGACTTTAATGGGTGAGTTTCTACGTGTATTTCGACCCGCTGAATCCGAAAATCCAAACTTTGTTGAGCAAAAATATGCTTGGAAAAAAGTTATTTCGCATGGTACGAAAAAGAGATGATCGAAAATATCTGTCTCCAGAATCGGAATCGAACTTTGATGGGTGGGTTTATAGGTGTATTTTGACCCGCTGAATCCAAAAATCCAACCTTTGTTAGACGAAAATACACCTGGAAAGAAGTTATTTCGCATGGTACGAAAAAGAGATGATCGAAAATATTTTTTTTCAGAATCGAGATCGGACTTTAATGGGTGAGTTTCTAGTTGTATTTCGACCCCCTGAATCCGAAAATCCAACCTCTGATGACCAAAAATATGCTTGGAAAAAAGTTATTTCGCATGGTACGAAAAAGAGATGATCGAAAATATTTTTTTTCAGAATCACGATCGGACTTTGATAGGTGAGTTTCTAGGTGTATTTCGACCCGCTGAATCCGAAAATCCAACCTTTGTTACACGAAAATACACCTGGAAAGAAGCTATTTCGCATGGAACGAAAAAGAGATGATCGAAAATATTTTTTTTCATAATCAAAATCGGACTTTAATGGGTGAGTTTCTAGGTGTATTTCGACCCCCTGAATCCGAAAATCCAACCTCTGATGACCAAAAATATGCTTGGAAAAAAGTTATTTCGCATGGTACGAAAAAGAGATGATCGAAAATATTTTTTTTCAGAATCAAGATCGGACTTTGATGGGTGAGTTTCTAGGTGTATTTCGACCCGCTGAATCCGAGAATCCGAACTTTGATGAGCAAAAATATGCTTGGAAAAAAGTTATTTCGCATGGTACGAAAAAGAGATGATCGAAAATATCTGTCTCCAGAATCGGAATCGAACTTTGATGGGTGGGTGTATAGGTGTATCTTGACCCGCTGAATCCAAAAATCCAACCTTTGTTACACGAAAATACACCTGGAAAGAAGTTATTTCGCATGGTACGAAAAACAGATGATCGAAAATATTTTTTTTCAGAATCAAAATCGGACTTTAATGGGTGAGTTTCTAGGTGTATTTCGACCCCCTGAATCCGAAAATCCAACCTCTGATGACCAAAAATATGCTTGGAAAAAAGTTATTTCGCATGGTACGAAAAAGAGATGATCGAAAATATTTTTTTTCAGAATCAAGATCGGACTTTGATGGGTGGGTTTATAGGTGTATTTTGACCCGCTGAATCCAAAAATCCAACCTTTGTTACGCGAAAATACACCTGGAAAGAAGTTAATTCGCATGGTACGAACAAGAGATGATCGAAAATATTTTTTTTCAGAATCGAGATCGGACTTTAATGGGTGAGTTTCTAGGGGTATTTCGACCCGCTGAATCCAAAAATCCGACCTCGTATGACCAAAAATATGCTTGGAAAAAAATTATTTCGCATGGTACGAAAAAGAGATGATCGAAAATATTTTTTTTCAGAATCAAGATCAGATTTTGATGGGTGAGTTTCTAGGTGTATTTCGACCCGCTGAATCCGAAAATCCAACCTTTGTTACACGAAAATACACCTGGAAAGAAGTTATTTCGCATGGAACGAAAAAGAGATGATCGAAAATATTTTTTTTCAGAATCAAAATCGGACTTTAATGGGTGAGTTTCTAGTTGTATTTCGACCCCCTGAATCCGAAAATCCAACCTCTGATGACCAAAAATATGCTCGGATAAAAGTTATTTCGCATGGTACGAAAAAGAGATGATCGAAAATATCTGTCTCCAGAATCGGAATCGAACTTTGATGGGTGGGTTTATAGGTGTATTTTGACCCGCTGAATCCAAAAATCAAACCTTTGTTAAACAAAAATACACCTGGAAAGAAGTTATTCCGCATAGTACGAAAAAGAGATGATCGAAAATATTTTTTTTCAGAATCGAGATCGGACTTTAATGGGTGAGTTTCTAGGGGTATTTCGACCCGCTGAATCCGAAAATCCGAACTTTGATGAGCAAAAATATGCTTGGAAAAAAGTTATTTCGCATGGTACGAAAAAGAGATGATCGAAAATATCTGTCTCCAGAATCGGAATCGAACTTTGATGGGTGGGTGTATAGGTGTATCTTGACCCGCTGAATCCAAAAATCCAACCTTTGTTACGCGAAAATACACCTGGAAAGAAGTTAATTCGCATGGTACGAACAAGAGATGATCGAAAATATTTTTTTTCAGAATCGAGATCGGACTTTAATGGGTGAGTTTCTAGGGGTATTTCGACCCGCTGAATCCAAAAATCCGACCTCGTATGACCAAAAATATGCTTGGAAAAAAATTAGTTCGCATGGTACGAAAAAGAGATGATCGAAAATATTTTTTTTCAGAATCAAAATCGGACTTTAATTGGTGAGTTTCTAGGTGTATTTCGACCCCCTGAATCCGAAAATCCAACCTCTGATGACCAAAATATGCTTGGAAAAAAGTTATTTCGCATGGTACGAAAAAGAGATGATCGAAAATATTTTTTTTCAGAATCAAAATCGGACTTTGATGGGTGAGTTTCTAGGTGTATTTCGACCCGCTGAATCCGAGAATCCAAACTTTGATGAGCAAAAATATGCTTGGAAAAAAGTTATTTCGCATGGTACGAAAAAGAGATGATCGAAAATATCTGTCTCCAGAATCGGAATCGAACTTTGATGGGTGGGTGTATAGGTGTATCTTGACCCGCTGAATCCAAAAATCCAACCTTTGTTACACGAAAATACACCTGGAAAGAAGTTATTTCGCATGGTACGAAAAACAGATGATCGAAAATATTTTTTTTCAGAATCAAAATCGGACTTTAATGGGTGAGTTTCTAGGTGTATTTCGACCCCCTGAATCCGAAAATCCAACCTCTGATGACCAAAAATATGCTTGGAAAAAAGTTATTTCGCATGGTACGAAAAAGAGATGATCGAAAATATTTTTTTTCAGAATCAAGATCGGACTTTGATGGGTGGGTTTATAGGTGTATTTTGACCCGCTGAATCCAAAAATCCAACCTTTGTTACGCGAAAATACACCTGGAAAGAAGTTAATTCGCATGGTACGAACAAGAGATGATCGAAAATATTTTTTTTCAGAATCGAGATCGGACTTTAATGGGTGAGTTTCTAGGGGTATTTCGACCCGCTGAATCCAAAAATCCGACCTCGTATGACCAAAAATATGCTTGGAAAAAAATTATTTCGCATGGTACGAAAAAGAGATGATCGAAAATATTTTTTTTCAGAATCAAGATCAGACTTTGATGGGTGAGTTTCTAGGTGTATTTCGACCCGCTGAATCCGAAAATCCAACCTTTGTTACACGAAAATACACCTGGAAAGAAGTTATTTCGCATGGAACGAAAAAGAGATGATCGAAAATATTTTTTTTCAGAATCAAAATCGGACTTTAATGGGTGAGTTTCTAGTTGTATTTCGACCCCCTGAATCCGAAAATCCAACCTCTGATGACCAAAAATATGCTCGGATAAAAGTTATTTCGCATGGTACGAAAAAGAGATGATCGAAAATATTTTTTTTCAGAATCAAGATTGGACTTTGATGGGTGAGTTTCTAGGTGTATTTCGACCCGCTGAATCCGAAAATCCAAACTTTGATGAGCAAAAATATGCTCGGATAAAAGTTATTTCGCATGGTACGAAAAAGAGATGATCGAAAATATCTGTCTCCAGAATCGGAATCGAACTTTGATGGGTGGGTTTATAGGTGTATTTTGACCCGCTGAATCCAAAAATCAAACCTTTGTTAAACGAAAATACACCTGGAAAGAAGTTATTCCGCATGGTACGAAAAAGAGATGATCGAAAATATTTTTTTTCAGAATCGAGATCGGACTTTGATGGGTGAGTTTCTAGGGGTATTTCGACCCGCTGAATCCGAAAATCCGAACTTTGATGAGCAAAAATATGCTTGGAAAAAAGTTATTTCGCATGGTACGAAAAAGAGATGATCGAAAATATCTGTCTCCAGAATCGGAATCGAACTTTGATGGGTGGGTTTATAGGTGTATTTTGACCCGCTGAATCCAAAAATCAAACCTTTGTTAAACAAAAATACACCTGGAAAGAAGTTATTCCGCATAGTACGAAAAAGAGATGATCGAAAATATTTTTTTTCAGAATCGAGATCGGACTTTAATGGGTGAGTTTCTAGGGGTATTTCGACCCGCTGAATCCGAAAATCCGAACTTTGATGAGCAAAAATATGCTTGGAAAAAAGTTATTTCGCATGGTACGAAAAAGAGATGATCGAAAATATCTGTCTCCAGAATCGGAATCGAACTTTGATGGGTGGGTGTATAGGTGTATCTTGACCCGCTGAATCCAAAAATCCAACCTTTGTTACGCGAAAATACACCTGGAAAGAAGTTAATTCGCATGGTACGAACAAGAGATGATCGAAAATATTTTTTTTCAGAATCGAGATCGGACTTTAATGGGTGAGTTTCTAGGGGTATTTCGACCCGCTGAATCCAAAAATCCGACCTCGTATGACCAAAAATATGCTTGGAAAAAAATTATTTCGCATGGTACGAAAAAGAGATGATCGAAAATATTTTTTTTCAGAATCAAAATCGGACTTTAATTGGTGAGTTTCTAGGTGTATTTCGACCCCCTGAATCCGAAAATCCAACCTCTGATGACCAAAATATGCTTGGAAAAAAGTTATTTCGCATGGTACGAAAAAGAGATGATCGAAAATATTTTTTTTCAGAATCAAAATCGGACTTTGATGGGTGAGTTTCTAGGTGTATTTCGACCCGCTGAATCCGAGAATCCAAACTTTGATGAGCAAAAATATGCTTGGAAAAAAGTTATTTCGCATGGTACGAAAAAGAGATGATCGAAAATATCTGTCTCCAGAATCGGAATCGAACTTTGATGGGTGGGTGTATAGGTGTATCTTGACCCGCTGAATCCAAAAATCCAACCTTTGTTACACGAAAATACACCTGGAAAGAAGTTATTTCGCATGGTACGAAAAACAGATGATCGAAAATATTTTTTTTCAGAATCAAAATCGGACTTTAATGGGTGAGTTTCTAGGTGTATTTCGACCCCCTGAATCCGAAAATCCAACCTCTGATGACCAAAAATATGCTTGGAAAAAAGTTATTTCGCATGGTACGAAAAAGAGATGATCGAAAATATTTTTTTTCAGAATCAAGATCGGACTTTGATGGGTGGGTTTATAGGTGTATTTTGACCCGCTGAATCCAAAAATCCAACCTTTGTTACGCGAAAATACACCTGGAAAGAAGTTAATTCACATGGTACGAACAAGAGATGATCGAAAATATTTTTTTTCAGAATCGAGATCGGACTTTAATGGGTGAGTTTCTAGGGGTATTTCGACCCGCTGAATCCAAAAATCCGACCTCGTATGACCAAAAATATGCTTGGAAAAAAATTATTTCGCATGGTACGAAAAAGAGATGATCGAAAATATTTTTTTTCAGAATCAAGATCAGACTTTGATGGGTGAGTTTCTAGGTGTATTTCGACCCGCTGAATCCGAAAATCCAACCTTTGTTACACGAAAATACACCTGGAAAGAAGTTATTTCGCATGGAACGAAAAAGAGATGATCGAAAATATTTTTTTTCAGAATCAAAATCGGACTTTAATGGGTGAGTTTCTAGTTGTATTTCGACCCCCTGAATCCGAAAATCCAACCTCTGATGACCAAAAATATGCTCGGATAAAAGTTATTTCGCATGGTACGAAAAAGAGATGATCGAAAATATTTTTTTTCAGAATCAAGATTGGACTTTGATGGGTGAGTTTCTAGGTGTATTTCGACCCGCTGAATCCGAAAATCCAAACTTTGATGAGCAAAAATATGCTCGGATAAAAGTTATTTCGCATGGTACGAAAAAGAGATGATCGAAAATATCTGTCTCCAGAATCGGAATCGAACTTTGATGGGTGGGTTTATAGGTGTATTTTGACCCGCTGAATCCAAAAATCATACCTTTGTTAAACGAAAATACACCTGGAAAGAAGTTATTCCGCATGGTACGAAAAAGAGATGATCGAAAATATTTTTTTTCAGAATCGAGATCGGACTTTGATGGGTGAGTTTCTAGGGGTATTTCGACCCGCTGAATCCGAAAATCCGAACTTTGATGAGCAAAAATATGCTTGGAAAAAAGTTATTTCGCATGGTACGAAAAAGAGATGATCGAAAATATTTTTTTTCAGAATCAAGATCGGACTTTGATGGGTGGGTTTATAGGTGTATTTTGACCCGCTGAATCCAAAAATCCAACCTTCGTTACGCGAAAATACACCTGGAAAGAAGTTAATTCGCATGGTACGAACAAGAGATGATCGAAAATATTTTTTTTCAGAATCGAGATCGGACTTTAATGGGTGAGTTTCTAGGGGTATTTCGACCCGCTGAATCCAAAAATCCGACCTCGTATGACCAAAAATATGCTTGGAAAAAAATTATTTCGCATGGTACGAAAAAGAGATGATCGAAAATATTTTTTTTCAGAATCAAGATCAGACTTTGATGGGTGAGTTTCTAGGTGTATTTCGACCCGCTGAATCCGAAAATCCAACCTTTGTTACACGAAAATACACCTGGAAAGAAGTTATTTCGCATGGAACGAAAAAGAGATGATCGAAAATATTTTTTTTCAGAATCAAAATCGGACTTTAATGGGTGAGTTTCTAGTTGTATTTCGACCCCCTGAATCCGAAAATCCAACCTCTGATGACCAAAAATATGCTCGGATAAAAGTTATTTCGCATGGTACGAAAAAGAGATGATCGAAAATATTTTTTTTCAGAATCAAGATTGGACTTTGATGGGTGAGTTTCTAGGTGTATTTCGACCCGCTGAATCCGAAAATCCAAACTTTGATGAGCAAAAATATGCTCGGATAAAAGTTATTTCGCATGGTACGAAAAAGAGATGATCGAAAATATCTGTCTCCAGAATCGGAATCGAACTTTGATGGGTGGGTTTATAGGTGTATTTTGACCCGCTGAATCCAAAAATCAAACCTTTGTTAAACGAAAATACACCTGGAAAGAAGTTATTCCGCATGGTACGAAAAAGAGATGATCGAAAATATTTTTTTTCAGAATCGAGATCGGACTTTGATGGGTGAGTTTCTAGGGGTATTTCGACCCGCTGAATCCGAAAATCCGAACTTTGATGAGCAAAAATATGCTTGGAAAAAAGTTATTTCGCATGGTACGAAAAAGAGATGATCGAAAATATCTGTCTCCAGAATCGGAATCGAACTTTGATGGGTGGGTGTATAGGTGTATCTTGACCCGCTGAATCCAAAAATCCAACTTTTGTTACACGAAAATACACCTGGAAAGAAGTTATTTCGCATGGTACGAAAAACAGATGATCGAAAATATTTTTTTTCAGAATCAAAATCGGACTTTAATTGGTGAGTTTCTAGGTGTATTTCGACCCCCTGAATCCGAAAATCCAACCTCTGATGACCAAAATATGCTTGGAAAAAAGTTATTTCGCATGGTACGAAAAAGAGATGATCGAAAATATTTTTTTTCAGAATCAAGATCGGACTTTGATGGGTGGGTTTATAGGTGTATTTTGACCCGCTGAATCCAAGAATCCAACCTTTGTTACGCGAAAATACACCTGGAAAGAAGTTATTTCGCATGGTACGAACAAGAGATGATCGAAAATATTTTTTTTTCATAATCGAGATCGGACTTTAATGGGTGAGTTTCTAGGGGTATTTCGACCCGCTGAATCCAAAAATCCGACCTCGTATGACCAAAAATATGCTTGGAAAAAAATTATTTCGCATGGTACGAAAAAGAGATGATCGAAAATATTTTTTTTCAGAATCAAGATCGGACTTTGATGGGTGAGTTTCTAGGTGTATTTCGACCCGCTGAATCCGAAAATCCAACCTTTGATGGCCAAAAATATGCTTGGAAAAAAGTTATTTCGAATGGTACGAAAAAGAGATGATCGAAAATATCTGTCTCCAGAATCGAAATCGAACTTTGAAGGGTGGGTTTATAGGTGTATTTTGACCCGCTGAATCCCAAAATCCAACCTTTGTTACACGAAAATACACCTGGAAAGAAGTTATTTCGCATGGTACGAAAAAGAGATGATCGAAAATATTTTTTTTCAGAATCGAGATC
Source organism: Phymatocera aterrima (assembly GCA_963170745.1). NCBI lineage: Eukaryota > Metazoa > Arthropoda > Insecta > Hymenoptera > Tenthredinidae > Phymatocera > Phymatocera aterrima. Next base: position 5,109 of record CAUJGY010000021.1, on the reverse strand, counting down.
GGACTTTAATGGGTGAGTTTCTAGTTGTATTTCGACCCCCTGAATCCGAAAATCCAACCTCTGATGACCAAAAATATGCTTGGAAAAAAGTTATTTCGCATGGTACGAAAAAGAGATGATCGAAAATATTTTTTTTCAGAATCACGATCGGACTTTGATAGGTGAGTTTCTAGGTGTATTTCGACCCGCTGAATCCGAAAATCCAACCTTTGTTACACGAAAATACACCTGGAAAGAAGCTATTTCGCATGGAACGAAAAAGAGATGATCGAAAATATTTTTTTTCATAATCAAAATCGGACTTTAATGGGTGAGTTTCTAGGTGTATTTCGACCCCCTGAATCCGAAAATCCAACCTCTGATGACCAAAAATATGCTTGGAAAAAAGTTATTTCGCATGGTACGAAAAAGAGATGATCGAAAATATTTTTGTTCAGAATCAAGATCGGACTTTGATGGGTGAGTTTCTAGGTGTATTTCGACCCGCTGAATCCGAGAATCCGAACTTTGATGAGCAAAAATATGCTTGGAAAAAAGTTATTTCGCATGGTACGAAAAAGAGATGATCGAAAATATCTGTCTCCAGAATCGGAATCGAACTTTGATGGGTGGGTGTATAGGTGTATCTTGACCCGCTGAATCCAAAAATCCAACCTTTGTTACACGAAAATACACCTGGAAAGAAGTTATTTCGCATGGTACGAAAAACAGATGATCGAAAATATTTTTTTTCAGAATCAAAATCGGACTTTAATGGGTGAGTTTCTAGGTGTATTTCGACCCCCTGAATCCGAAAATCCAACCTCTGATGACCAAAAATATGCTTGGAAAAAAGTTATTTCGCATGGTACGAAAAAGAGATGATCGAAAATATTTTTTTTCAGAATCAAGATCGGACTTTGATGGGTGGGTTTATAGGTGTATTTTGACCCGCTGAATCCAAAAATCCAACCTTTGTTACGCGAAAATACACCTGGAAAGAAGTTAATTCGCATGGTACGAACAAGAGATGATCGAAAATATTTTTTTTCAGAATCGAGATCGGACTTTAATGGGTGAGTTTCTAGGGGTATTTCGACCCGCTGAATCCAAAAATCCGACCTCGTATGACCAAAAATATGCTTGGAAAAAAATTATTTCGCATGGTACGAAAAAGAGATGATCGAAAATATTTTTTTTCAGAATCAAGATCAGACTTTGATGGGTGAGTTTCTAGGTGTATTTCGACCCGCTGAATCCGAAAATCCAACCTTTGCTACACGAAAATACACCTGGAAAGAAGTTATTTCGCATGGAACGAAAAAGAGATGATCGAAAATATTTTTTTTCAGAATCAAAATCGGACTTTAATGGGTGAGTTTCTAGTTGTATTTCGACCCCCTGAATCCGAAAATCCAACCTCTGATGACCAAAAATATGCTCGGATAAAAGTTATTTCGCATGGTACGAAAAAGAGATGATCGAAAATATCTGTCTCCAGAATCGGAATCGAACTTTGATGGGTGGGTTTATAGGTGTATTTTGACCCGCTGAATCCAAAAATCAAACCTTTGTTAAACAAAAATACACCTGGAAAGAAGTTATTCCGCATGGTACGAAAAAGAGATGATCGAAAATATTTTTTTTCAGAATCGAGATCGGACTTTAATGGGTGAGTTTCTAGGGGTATTTCGACCCGCTGAATCCGAAAATCCGAACTTTGATGACCAAAAATATGCTTGGAAAAAAGTTATTTCGCATGGTACGAAAAAGAGATGATCGAAAATATCTGTCTCCAGAATCGGAATCGAACTTTGATGGGTGGGTGTATAGGTGTATCTTGACCCGCTGAATCCAAAAATCCAACACTTGATGTCCAAAACATGCTTGGAAAGAGGTTATTTCACATTGTACGTAAAAGAGATGATCGAAAATATCTTCTTCCAGAATCGAAATCGGACTTTGATGGGTGAGTTTCTAGGTGTAATTTGACCCGCTGAATCCGAGAATCTAACCTTCGGTGTCCAAAACATGCTTGGAAAGAAGTTATTTCGCATGGTACGAAAAAGAGATGATCGAAAATATCTTTTTCCAGAATCGGTATCGGACTTTAATGGGTGAGTTTCTAGGTGTATTTCGACCCCCTGAATCCGAAAATCCAACCTCTGATGACCAAAATATGCTTGGAAAAAAGTTATTTCGCATGGTACGAAAAAGAGATGATCGAAAATATTTTTTTTCAGAATCAAGATCGGACTTTGTTGGGTGGGTTTATAGGTGTATTTTGACCCGCTGAATCCAAGAATCCAACCTTTGTTACGCGAAAATACACCTGGAAAGAAGTTATTTCGCATGGTACGAACAAGAGATGATCGAAAATATTTTTTTTCATAATCGAGATCGGACTTTAATGGGTGAGTTTCTAGGGGTATTTCGACCCGCTGAATCCAAAAATCCGACCTCGTATGACCAAAAATATGCTTGGAAAAAAATTATTTCGCATGGTACGAAAAAGAGATGATCGAAAATATTTTTTTTCAGAATCAAGATCGGACTTTGATGGGTGAGTTTCTAGGTGTATTTCGACCCGCTGAATCCGAAAATCCAACCTTTGATGGCCAAAAATATGCTTGGAAAAAAGTTATTTCGAATGGTACGAAAAAGAGATGATCGAAAATATCTGTCTCCAGAATCGAAATCGAACTTTGAAGGGTGGGTTTATAGGTGTATTTTGACCCGCTGAATCCCAAAATCCAACCTTTGTTACACGAAAATACACCTGGAAAGAAGTTATTTCGCATGGTACGAAAAAGAGATGATCGAAAATATTTTTTTTCAGAATCAAGATCGGACTTTAATGGGTGAGTTTCTACGTGTATTTCGACCCGCTGAATCCGAAAATCCAAACTTTGTTGAGCAAAAATATGCTTGGAAAAAAGTTATTTCGCATGGTACGAAAAAGAGATGATCGAAAATATCTGTCTCCAGAATCGGAATCGAACTTTGATGGGTGGGTTTATAGGTGTATTTTGACCCGCTGAATCCAAAAATCCAACCTTTGTTAGACGAAAATACACCTGGAAAGAAGTTATTTCGCATGGTACGAAAAAGAGATGATCGAAAATATTTTTTTTCAGAATCGAGATCGGACTTTAATGGGTGAGTTTCTAGTTGTATTTCGACCCCCTGAATCCGAAAATCCAACCTCTGATGACCAAAAATATGCTTGGAAAAAAGTTATTTCGCATGGTACGAAAAAGAGATGATCGAAAATATTTTTTTTCAGAATCACGATCGGACTTTGATAGGTGAGTTTCTAGGTGTATTTCGACCCGCTGAATCCGAAAATCCAACCTTTGTTACACGAAAATACACCTGGAAAGAAGCTATTTCGCATGGAACGAAAAAGAGATGATCGAAAATATTTTTTTTCATAATCAAAATCGGACTTTAATGGGTGAGTTTCTAGGTGTATTTCGACCCCCTGAATCCGAAAATCCAACCTCTGATGACCAAAAATATGCTTGGAAAAAAGTTATTTCGCATGGTACGAAAAAGAGATGATCGAAAATATTTTTTTTCAGAATCAAGATCGGACTTTGATGGGTGAGTTTCTAGGTGTATTTCGACCCGCTGAATCCGAGAATCCGAACTTTGATGAGCAAAAATATGCTTGGAAAAAAGTTATTTCGCATGGTACGAAAAAGAGATGATCGAAAATATCTGTCTCCAGAATCGGAATCGAACTTTGATGGGTGGGTGTATAGGTGTATCTTGACCCGCTGAATCCAAAAATCCAACCTTTGTTACACGAAAATACACCTGGAAAGAAGTTATTTCGCATGGTACGAAAAACAGATGATCGAAAATATTTTTTTTCAGAATCAAAATCGGACTTTAATGGGTGAGTTTCTAGGTGTATTTCGACCCCCTGAATCCGAAAATCCAACCTCTGATGACCAAAAATATGCTTGGAAAAAAGTTATTTCGCATGGTACGAAAAAGAGATGATCGAAAATATTTTTTTTCAGAATCAAGATCGGACTTTGATGGGTGGGTTTATAGGTGTATTTTGACCCGCTGAATCCAAAAATCCAACCTTTGTTACGCGAAAATACACCTGGAAAGAAGTTAATTCGCATGGTACGAACAAGAGATGATCGAAAATATTTTTTTTCAGAATCGAGATCGGACTTTAATGGGTGAGTTTCTAGGGGTATTTCGACCCGCTGAATCCAAAAATCCGACCTCGTATGACCAAAAATATGCTTGGAAAAAAATTATTTCGCATGGTACGAAAAAGAGATGATCGAAAATATTTTTTTTCAGAATCAAGATCAGACTTTGATGGGTGAGTTTCTAGGTGTATTTCGACCCGCTGAATCCGAAAATCCAACCTTTGTTACACGAAAATACACCTGGAAAGAAGTTATTTCGCATGGAACGAAAAAGAGATGATCGAAAATATTTTTTTTCAGAATCAAAATCGGACTTTAATGGGTGAGTTTCTAGTTGTATTTCGACCCCCTGAATCCGAAAATCCAACCTCTGATGACCAAAAATATGCTCGGATAAAAGTTATTTCGCATGGTACGAAAAAGAGATGATCGAAAATATCTGTCTCCAGAATCGGAATCGAACTTTGATGGGTGGGTTTATAGGTGTATTTTGACCCGCTGAATCCAAAAATCAAACCTTTGTTAAACAAAAATACACCTGGAAAGAAGTTATTCCGCATAGTACGAAAAAGAGATGATCGAAAATATTTTTTTTCAGAATCGAGATCGGACTTTAATGGGTGAGTTTCTAGGGGTATTTCGACCCGCTGAATCCGAAAATCCGAACTTTGATGAGCAAAAATATGCTTGGAAAAAAGTTATTTCGCATGGTACGAAAAAGAGATGATCGAAAATATCTGTCTCCAGAATCGGAATCGAACTTTGATGGGTGGGTGTATAGGTGTATCTTGACCCGCTGAATCCAAAAATCCAACCTTTGTTACGCGAAAATACACCTGGAAAGAAGTTAATTCGCATGGTACGAACAAGAGATGATCGAAAATATTTTTTTTCAGAATCGAGATCGGACTTTAATGGGTGAGTTTCTAGGGGTATTTCGACCCGCTGAATC